>JACXGM010011468.1:0-24988 GCA_016801145.1 Umbra pygmaea | reverse complement strand
CACTGACTCTCCCCCACCCATAAAACACCAGTACTTCTCTATTCAAAATAGTTATGGCCTTATGCAGTTCTAATTGATAGTCTATGTGTTTGCACTTTATCATATGTTTAATCATAATCCATATAGTGAACAAATATCATAGTGTGATAATATAAACCCTAACAGATATCATAGTGTGATAATATAAACACTAACAATACGTCCTCTTTTCCCCGGACATGTCCTCTTTGATTACCGACCGTTGTTTCAGCAACACTATTGTGCTAGCTACACAAACGCAGAGTTTTTTTTATAGTTGAACGCAGATTTTTTTTCAGAATAATAGCGCTCATTCCAATGCATGAAATAATCGTTGTAAATTCATTTTAAAGCTAGTGAATTATAATCAAATTATGTTGTGGAACTATTAAAACTAAGGAACTATTAAAATAGTTTGATAGAAAAAAGATTAATGTTTTTAATAACGATTGTTAAAGATATGCAGTACACTAAATGTGAATATATTGTCTCATTTAAACTAAACTATTCCTCGTGCCGAAACCTGTGCTATGGATACATGTTCAATAGGATGTGTTTAACCCAAATATGGTGTCAAACCCTCGAATACTTGAGGCAGTATAGCCAACAAAATTTTATTTGATATATAATTCACTATCTTTAAAATTAATTTACAACGATTATTTCATGCAATGGAATGGGCGCCATTATTCTGAAACAAAAATGTTATTTTTTCTTCACTTAAATTGCTGCTGTCAAAGTTAGTCATTATTCTCTCACACACAAACACACACGTCAATGTATTGTGACAAATACTGTATTTGACTTTCATTGATTATAGTAATGTACATGGCGGCGCACCATCGATTGCCTACTGGGAAGTAGTTGCTACACATTTAAACAATCAGCAATTTCTTGCCAGCTTTCTCTTTTGTTTGATTAATTGCTGCGGTATTCCTTTTTTGGTAATCATTTGTTTCGAAAAGCAAACGCTGCTCTTTCTTTCCCCTTATTTGCCATGGTAAATTGATGAATCTATGCTCCACCATCAGGGCTTCTAAAGAATGGCGTGCACGCGCTATTAGCTTGACTATTTGAACCTAGTTTGAATTAGTGAGATCACATGAGCTTCAACTTACAGTTATGGAACAGATTTGAGCGCAGCTGCTTAGTTCGGTTCATTCAAGTCTCGTTTAGGACTTTAATATTCGCTTTTCTAAGCAACCTTTATGGAATACCCCCCAGGTTTTAAACTCGGGCAATTGATTTAAGCCACAGCGTATGGGCAGTGTCTTTGTGAGAAAACTGTGACAGCACCTGGTTGATGTTGTGAAGAGTGCTGGCTGTGACCTCTCCAACCTCTTGCAACTTCTTGGTCTGGTTGTCAGACACAGGCTCTGCTCACTGGTGTTGGTGATCTGTAATGCTCTAGTTGAGAATGTCCTAAGGAGGCTCTACTAACTGTAGCTGGGACGGTGTTAGTTTTGGAGGCTGATCCCAGGGCTCAGACATAACATTACATGAGCCGCTGTTGGTCACCACAGAGGACGTTTGTAAGTCCTTCACGTGTTAACCCCTGCAAGGCTGCTGGTGCAGACGGCATCTCCCTCAGGGTTCTGAGAGTGTGTGCTTAACAATTAGCAGAGGTATTCATCTTCAACATCTCACTCCACCAAGCAGACAACCCACTCTGCTTTAAAATTCCACCATCATCCCCATCTGAAAGAAAGGGAAGTAGTACTACCGTTCCATAGCACTAACCTCTGTCAGTATGAAGTGCTTTGATAGTCTAGTCAAAGATCACATTGTCTCCTCCTTTCCCTACACACTGGACCCATTTCAATATGCCTACCTGACAGATCCACAGACGATGCAATTGAACCTGCGATGTACACCGCTCTTACCCACTTGAACAAAAGGAATACATATGGTGACCCACCACCCATATCTGGGCTTATGGTCACCAGTCTTTATTTATTTTTTCTACATTTTATGAAAGTACAGATTCAGAGCTTTCAAATGACATCAATCACTACCTACAATTGGAGGAACAATGGGAACTGTATGATGTTTTAAAGGAAAGCTTCAGATCCCTAAACACCTCAAAATCATGTTAACCGACATGAATCACTAAATAATTCACAACTCAGCCACCGTAAGTTGCCCAAAAACCTTTGGTTGTCACTGCAACATTTTTGAAAATACAAAATGTTAGTTTTTAACGTGAGTCAATCTATTAATCGAGTTGATAGGAGAACCAAAACAAATATCAAGAAGTAAAAACAAATGTTGTAGTGATAGTAGGGATAACTGAAGGATTTTGGGAATTCAAGACATGTTGCAAACAATCATTACATCCCTACATTTAAACACTCACATGGTCCCCCTGTCTAGGAGAGTTACCCTTTAAAGTAAAAAGAACTTAGAACTGATTGTGAACTACAGGATGAATAAGGCTGAGCACACCCCAATCCTTGTATGCAGATGAGGCACCTGTGAGTTAAATCGCAGAAGTAGAGTTAGTGAATGCATATTCATTATGCGTGTGAATTAAATAAAAAGCTTCAGTGTTTATCGAGATGAATCCCATGTAGCCTACAATTTGTAGGTATATAGGCCAATGCAAATGAAAAAAGAATAGATAGGCTTTATTATGTTTTATGCCCAAAACAATATTGACTGGATAACACAAATGAACAGATACATTCTTAGAATTCTATTCTCAAATTGTAGAGGAAAAAATCAGGCCCAGAGATTTAAGTGTGTGACTTGGCCTCTACTATTCCATACAATGATAATAAAAAAATCTCTATCTGATCATCACTTAAAGGACAATTCTGGCGCAAAATGAGCCTAGGGAAGTTAACAACCGTTCTCTGGGATATGTTTTCATCTAATCGAATGTGCATGAAAACATATTCCAGAGAACGGTCGACTCTGTACCCATGTTATTAACCCCTAGGTTCATTTTGCGCTGAAACTGTCCTGTAAAACATCTTATACCCATTATACTGCACATTGCACACAACAAACTGATTTCAGGGTATGAACCAATGATAAGCATGACACTGTCCTGATATAATTAAGGATCTAAGCCCTATCAAATATCTGAGCCAAGATATCAAGTGCAGATACAGCCAACAGGAACTCCAGGATTTGAGGTTCAATTCGTGGAGCCGGCTCTGCCCATCATTAGGACGACCTGGTAAATCACTAAAATGTACATGTAGAAATAACAATGACAGCAATGATAGAAGGTTAGTTTCAATGTTGTAATAACAAACTATGCCTTGAAATTACTTTAGGAAACCAGGCAGGTCTGATGGATTTAACATTGGCTCCTCTCTACTGGTCCTTGAAATCAGCCTTTCTCTTCTCTACAAATGCTGTCATGCCCTCTTTCCGATCTTCCTGTGATAAGAAACACAAGAATGGTGAGTTGAGCAGAACTTATACAAGATGTAGTAGCATGTTAATAGCAGGTTTTGCCAGAAAAAGAACTTCATAAGGAGACAGTTGGACTGAAGTGAATAGCAGTGGACTCACTGAGGTTTGAAATTAATTAGACAACAACAGTGGACAAACTGACCGTTGCAAAAGTAGAGTGGAATAACCGCTTTTCCAGGCGATTTCCCTCTGCAAGTGTCAGCTCGTAGGCTACACAAAGAGACGTGTTAAATAAACCATTAATTTGTTAAAGTAATAAAGACCAGTGATAAATATATTCCAATTACTTAAAAAGTTAAAAACAATTGTTAAGAAGATCAGAAATGTCTACAAATCTTAAATGGATATGCATGGTCAGAGGTAACGTACAATTAAATAAATCCTCTTTCTAACCTGCATTGACGGCCTCTTTCGCCATGGCTGACACAATCTTGGAGTTGGCCGCAATCTTCTCACCACATCTAATGGCTTCTAACACCAACTGGTCTACTGGATATACCTTACTCACCAAACCTGGAAGAGAGCAAGACTTTTAAATGGTGTGAGGTGTGTGCTATATTTACCATACATTATTAAAGGATGTTTTATTAAGAGCTGCACAATAAATAATTACTGATGCACACTGAAGTCAACCCTTGTGTCTGAGTTCTCAAATTTAGCCTGGGCTAAATTATTAATAATATTATTATAATTTATTCGGGCCGAGTTGGGCTCTGACTTTCTGCACTGAAAAAGGAAAAGACTGGCGCAACAAACTGTCAGGGAGAAGAGCTTGTGTCTACTGTCTAGTCTTTAATTCTGAGTCAGAAAAAATTTACATATTCACTAAATGTGCCTCCCAGTTTTTTTGTACAGGACAGACTCATGGACGGTGCATGTAGCCTAGCTGTAACTGAGCAACAGGGTAGAAATTGACACTAAACTTAGGATGACCAATCGTAGTCTATAACACATCAATTGTGAAGGGATCGGAGCAGAACGGGAAGAGAGAAATCTGGTGACATCCAGTGGAGAGGACAAAAATGCGGTGCTCATTATGCATTGAGTGTGGACAACAGAGTGCATTGATCATTGTGTATACCTTATTTAGGCAAGGCATATGGTTGGTGGTCAAACAGGTGAATGGTAAGTTGTAGGAGCAATAGAATAACCAAAGAGAGAGAAGTGGAAACTGGTGTAGCAGCGAGAGATAGCAAAGTGCCCATTAAAAGCTCAGAAGGTTGAGAAAGGCAGACAGTGACGGAACAGCAGCGATCGACCCGCAATGCAAGATCGACCCGCAATGCAAGGTTCAGACCACAGGGTGAGCATCTGGTTTGGCAAATTGAGGCAAAAGAAGAAGTGCCTTAAACCTGCATTCTATCTGAATTCCAGCTGGGGGCAATACGTCTGGTTGCAAAAGAGCTCGGTTTCTGTAATAGCCTATTAGAATGAGAGACATATTGTACTTGATTTATTGAGGTAATAATAATTTTAATAATGAGTATATGATCTCAATCGCTAGATTTAAGCCTGCTGCAATTTATCATGCTGTTCATTTTTTTTATTATGGTCTCGTTGATTTTAAAATCTGTGATAAAGCAAAGGGGCTTTTAGGGCGTGGCTATAGCGTTCGGTTGTACAACAAGACCCTCAAAGGAGTTGGCAGTTCACTTTTTCTGGTAAGTAACGTTACATTTTGTCTTAAATTTTGTTTTAATACTGTTTTTCGTTGGCATCCCAATTAATATTAGTTAGCTAGCTAGATCCCTCCTCCGTCTCATCTAAAATCGTCACATCCGCAACCAAGATGTATGCGCCCGTAACGGCAAATTTGATGACCCAAATCAGATCTTAACAAACCAATGGGTGACGTCACACATGTTTATTTCCAGTAATTATACAATCTATGGTTCAGACTGAATCTGTCTCCGTGTACTTGAATGTACTCCTTGCAATCAGCATAAGAGAATTGAAATATCCGTATTTTATCACAGTGGTGGAGTAGGCAGGCAGTTGATAAAAGTGGTGAGTTATCTTTTCTTTACTACGCAATTAAGCGGGGTCTCCAGTATTGGGTAACGAAGAGGAGGGGGGAAGTGAAAGTCCCACGTGCCCCACACCTTGATGCTGGGGGGGTCATCTGGCCCAGGCAAAGACCACAGAACGCATAATAGGGAGGTTCTACCTGCCCCGGGTCACCCAAGACGGAACCAAGTTCTACGAAACAAGCGACACATGCCAGCGTACAGTCCCAAAAGTGCATTATTGTAATCCCTCTAATTCCTCTCACTATTATAAACCATGTTCCAAATTATTATGCAAATTGGAATTAAATTCCATAAACATTAAATATTTAGTTTTTCAATCAAATTCATGGATGGTATTGTGTCTCTGGGGTCTTTGGATCACTGAAATCAATCTCAGACACCAGTTTGCCAGGTGAGCGCAATTAAAGGAAAACAACTTAAGAAGGATGTTCCACATTATTAAGCAAGCCACAGGTTTAAAGCAGTATGGGAAAGAAATACGATCTCTGCTGTGGAAAAGTGTCAAATAATGCAATGCCTTGCCTCTAATGAAAACATTCGATATTTCATGAAAACCTAAGTGTGATCTTTGTACTGTGAAGAGATTTGTGGCTGATTCAGAGCACATACAGGTTTGTGCAGATAAAGGCATAATGAGGAAGATTACTGCAAGACAATTTCATCCAACTAAAGGAGAATTCCAAGCGATTTCAAAAGGTAGCTCTGTTGTTTGGATATCTGGAGTGCTGTCAGTAGCGAGAATAACTCAAACAATCTGTATTGCCAAAACTGTGTTATCCCCCTGCTCCAGTTTACACCCGTCACACATTTACAGGACACATTTTAAAACGTGCTTTTAGCCTCTAAACATGTTTGAAATGTCATTACTAGTGCATATAGCTATGTGCAGTGATTCCTTATAGTGAACACAGTGAATCTTAAAAATCAGCCAGTGTACATACCTATGTTTATTTCCCGTTTTCCAGTGAAGTCCACACTAGTCGATTGTCGAAGTCATACAATCTAATACTCCAAAACATATTTTTCCACCAAAAAAACATTTGCTGTCCAGTATTTTATTTTGGGGAAAAAAAAATGTTTTCATTGGGTGGTTTGATCAATGAAATTTGGCTTATACCCTAATGTTTGGTGAAATTATACTGACGGTCATTTGCATTGACTATTTAGGAAACTTTAGGAAATTTGCATTATAATTTGGTACGCAGTGTAAAGATGCTGTTCAAAAGGATAGCGATGGACCTGGTGAGGCCTCACCTGTGCTCAGGGCACCTCACGAGTACAGCTTGTTGGTAGACTAAGCGACCCAAGTATCCAGAAGCCATCCCACTATGCAGCATGACTACGATGACTACCGCGAATGAGCTGTGCCAGATGTTTAGAGAGTGGGGCTGCCTACTAACATCGTAACAGACCAGGGTACTCCGTTTCTCTCGCCTCATGCAAGACCTGTGTACCCTGTAAATGGCGAAACAGATATTTATGATCCTACAACAGATGGGTTTTGAACGGAATCAATAGATTTGTGTCCCTGAAAATAATTAAAACGCCCATCACTAATCCACAGGCTTACTCTAATTACTATATGGCCATCCCTGTAGGGGGGTCCTGGGTATAGCTAAAGAGGCCTGGGAAAAACAGCCTTGCCCAAACGTGTTGCTGGTGGAGCACGTGACCTTTATCCGGGAGCACCTAGTCCGAGCGCACATGGAAAAGGCGCAAGAGGCCCAGAGAGCCGCTAACAACCAGACCGCTCAGCCCAGGGAGTTTAAACCATGTTACAAAGTACCCCTGCTGTTACCGAAGTTCAGACAAATTACTGGCACAGTGGCAGAGTCCTTATAATGTGGTGGAAAAAAACACTCTGGTAAATTACAGAGTGCGCCAACCAGGATGCTGAAGGAGCAGGTCCACTTGCTGTATCATATAAATCTCTTAAGGCCGTGACACAACAAAACAATGCCAACTTGCCTTGGGCTTTGGGTAAAAAATAGCACACAAACACACCGCCTTGACACGGTAGACCGCCTAAGCACCACCTACGTTGTGCGCATGCGTGAGAGGAAATCTCTCCATATCGGCAGGTGAGATAATCTGTACTCTTTGATCAAAAAAGGGGACGCCGGAAGCAGCAACGCGGATATACAAAACATTTATTGTTGTGTAACTGCATATGTTTGTATAGTACCGGGCAAGAATATTTTCCATACCTCAGCATTTTCTAAAAAAGCCAGACACATTTTCAGTTAACATGTGATTACTAAATATAGGCAGTCTTACTACCAAAACTTTTGCAATCAATTTATCACTACTAGGTTAGACTACTGCAACGCACTTTTTACTGGTCTCCCAAAAAAACTAAAGAAATTGGAACTTATACAGAACTCTGCTGCTAGACGTACCTAAGACCAAGAAGAGAGAGCACATCACCCCTGTGCTAGCTGAACTGCACTGGCTCCCTGTTTCCTATAGAATTTCCTATAGAAGGCTGCAAATTTTCCAGTCGTTATGTTCCTTGAACATATGTATTTAAATTCATATGTATTCATTATTATTATTGTATTCATTATTATTATTGTTATTAGGGATCGACCGATATGGATTTTTTAGTGCCGATACTGATTTTTTTTCATCAGCCTTGGCCGATGACCGATATGGACTGCCGATTTTCTTGAGCCAATATTTGGAGCCGATACTGCTTTTGCTCCCTCAAATTACATCATAAAAATGACAAGATTATAACAAATGTTACAAGTCTCAATTAAAAAAAGTTTAAAACAAAAAATAGTGTATTTCCTAAGATAAGGAAAATGTAAACAGCAATACTGACCAAAAAACCACTGAAAAAGAATTGTGCATAATATGCGGATTAATACTCCCAGTTTAGGAGCTGCAAGTTATAAAACAGAGACTGCCATGGTTTCAAATGTTCTACATAAAAAAAAGAGCATGTCTAAGGCTAATATGCCGCCTAATATACAAAGACAACACACTAGTAGGTCTAAATGAAAATGTAAAAACTGACAGATTTGTCAACCAAAGAACATAAATTAGCTGAGGAAAATAACGTTAATGTCAGATGCACATTAACCAACAAATTGTTCAAGTTTCTGTTCTAAACTGCATCAATGTTAAAAGGTATACATATTCAACCACGTATTAAACAACTCTAAACCTTTTAAAAGCTCTCCTCAGGTGGCGCAGAACTCTCATATTTCGCTGTGATGCGTGTGTCTCTTTGAATAAGACAGACGCACGCGGACACACACACACTAACTTCTGTTTGGTAGCTGACGCTGACTGAAACTCAACCACCATTGAACTGGATTGATGATAATAACGTCAGCAAACGGCTCTAAACACAAGTAATGTCTTATGTCTGGTACATGATAAACGTTAACACAAATTAACATTCAACTTAGGAAAACACATCTCTCATCATTGAAACTTTTCTTGAGGGGAGGGGGGGCTGCGCTCTGATATCACTACGATGGCAACTCCGCCCAACTCCGAGTGGGGAGTTCCCTGAATAGAACTCCCACATATATACCACGGAACGGAACCCCGGAACACTGTCCGCATTATTTAATCATATGACCAGTGTTCGTAACAGCCACCGTATGCATACAGATAGCCTACAACTTAGCTATTTGCAGCTCCTTAAATACAATGACACGCAGGTGTACAGACGAGGCATTCGGCATTCACATTTTTCATTTGGAACTGCAAAACTTGCTTAGCTATAGTTGCAAGCATATTTAGAGCAACGCGTTTCCACTTTCAAAGTGTAAGACAATATTTCAGCTAAGTCAAAGATGCATTGAAAGAATTGGACTGATTTTAGATGAAAAACTATTTAGATGCAAATAAACACGTGTTAACGACTGGAATACATAGTGTTTGAAGCCTATTAGCAAATTCAATTTAAAGTAAAACTCTGGGGAATCCTCATTGTAGACTGGAGATTTTGAGACGCTATACTGACCTTTAAATGGCGGACTTAGAGCTCTCCAGCCTGAGATCGGAACTCATATCCATTGAGACTTTTTAATCAAAGATCTTGTTTGCTCATATAATCTTGATTTCTTGTTTTTACTGAGACTTGGCTAGACTTGGCAAAAAATGTGCCTACCCTCATTGAATAAGTTCCCGCCAATTATAATTGTATGAGTGCCATCCGTACAAATAAAAAAGGAGGTGGAATAGCCACAATTTTCAATGTATGTTTTCTATGCAAACAGTCATCTTTTGGCGACTTTGTTTCTTATGAATATTTAAGCGCAGTTATAAAGGGTTCTCCTCAAATTTTATTACTGCTCATCTACAGACCACCAAAGCAATCCCGTAAAGTCTTTTTTAAAGAACTAGGTGAACTACTGTCTACCACTTCTTTACAATATGACTGTGTCAATCTGCATGTTGACAAACCTGAAAACAATTATATGCATGTTGACAAACAATTCACAATTATATGTGTGAATTTCTCTCACTGCTAAACACATTTAACCTAACTCAATATGTACAGGAAAAAACGCATTCCCTTGGTCATACACTCGACCTGGTCATCACAAGGGGTGTTGATATTTATTTGACTGTAAAGGAATTAGCACTGTCCGATCATTCTTGTAATTTCTTTGATGTTTCCTTGTCCCCTCATAAGTCTAACAGCTCTGTGATGATAGAAAAAAAGGAATATTAATGAACACACTAATGCTCTTTTTGAAAAAGCTTTTCATTCACAATTTTCAAATCCTACATCAAATTCAGGAGATGATTTGATGGATCATTTTAATTCACAAATGGTAGATATTATGGATGATATAGCGCCAATGAAACTTAAGAAAGTCAATAAAAACGGAAAGCCCCATGGAAACTAAACCCAACAGTTAAGCTTTTGAAACGAAAATGTAGATAGACGGAAAGAGAGTGGCGCAAAACCAAGCTCCTAGTACACTACAAAATATACAAGGAGATGCTAAAACATTTTAATACTGAAATAGGTAAAGCAAGACAGTCATTCTTTTCTAACATCATAAACCGGAACATAAACAATGCTCGAGTACTTTTTTCAACAGTGGAAAAACTGACCAACCCTCCCCCTCAAATCGGACCTGAGCTCATTTCCACTGTCAGATGCAACGAGTCTGCGTCTTTTTTTAAACCAAAATTGATAAAATCAGGCTGAACGTAACATCTCAAAAACATATTACTGAGCTACCAGAACCAATAACAACAGGAAAATTAAACCTAATGTCTAACTTCAGTTTGATCAATACTGAAACTCTTAATAAAACAGTACAAAGCCTCACCTCCTCCACTTGCACATTAGATACTCTACCCACTGTCTTTTTTAAATCTGTCCTTCACCTCCTAGCATCAGATCTGCTTAACATTATAAATGAATCCTTACAGACAGGCACATTTCCTAAATCCCTAAAGACTGCGGTTATAAAACCACTTCTCAAAAAGAACAACCTAGACTCATCCATATTAACCAACTACAGGCCCCTAACTAACTTACTGTTCATTGGTAAAATTATTGAAAAAATTGTTTTTAATCAACTCATCTCTTATTTGACACTTAATAACTGCCTTGACAAAGGTTTTCGGGTCCATCGTAGCACAGAAACAGCTCTTGCCAAAGTTGTAAGTGACAGCCGGCTAAATGCAGATGCAGGCAAAGCATCCATCTTACTATTGTTTTTTTAAATTAATTTATCTATTTATTTCTAAAATGAAGTGTTTGCTGTTGTTATATATTTCTTTTTTTCTTTTTATATACTATTGCTAAAATTGTATGCAGTTCCATATTTTTATTTTTATTGTTTTTGTGTGAAGCGCATTGCATTGCAGCTACAGTGCCTTGCGAAAGTATTCAGCCCCTTGAACATTTCGACCTTTTGCAACATTTCAGGCTTCAAACATAGATATAAAACTGTATTTTTTGGGAAGAAGCAAAAGCAAGTGGGACACAATCATGAAGTGGAACGAAATGTATTCTTTTTTAAACTTTTTTAACAAATAAAAAACTGATGAATTGGGCAAGCAAAATTATTCAGCCCCTTTATCTTCAGTGCAGCAAACTCTCTCCAGAAGTTCAGTGAGAATCTCTGAATGATCCAATGTTGACCTAAATGACTAATGATAAGTAGAATCCACCTGTGTGTAATCAAGTCTCCGTATAAATGCACCTGCTCTGTGATAGTCTCAGAGGTCAGTTGAAAGCACAGAGAGCATCATTAAGAACAAGGAACACCCCAGGCAGGTCCGAGATACTGTTGTGGAGAAGTTTAACTTTCAACTTTCAGCTCATACAAGGAGAAGACTGATCAGAGATGCAGCCAAGAGGACCATGATCACTCTGGATGAACTGCAGAGATCTACAGTTGAGGTGGGCGAGTCTGTCCATAGGACAATAATCAGTTGTATACTGCACAAATCTGGCCTTTATGGAAGAGTGGCAAGAAGAAAGCCATTTCTGAAAGATATCCATAAAAAGTGCAGTTTAAAGTTTGCCACAAGCCACCTGGGAGACACACCAAACATGTGGAAGAAGGTGCTCTGGTCAGATAAAACCAAAATGCAACTTTTTGGCAACAATGCAAAATGTTATGTTTGGCGTAAAAGCAACACAGCTCATCACCCTGAACACACTATCCCCACTGTCAAACATGGGTGGCAGCATCATGGTTTGGGCCTGCTTCTCTTCAGCAGGGACAGGGAAGATGGCTAAAATTGATGGGAAGATGGATGGAGCCAAATATAGGAACATTCTGGAAGAAAACCTGATAAAGTCTGCAAAAGACCTGAGACTGGGATGGAGATTTGTCTTCCAACAAGACAATGATCCAAAACATAAAGCAAAATCTACAATGGAATGGTTCACAAATAAACCAATCCAGGTGTTAGAATGGCTAAGTCAAAGTCCAGACCTGAATCCAACCGAGAATCTTTGGAAAGAACGGAAAACTGCTGTTCACAAACGCTCTCCATCCAACCTCACTGAGCTCGAGCTGTTTTGCAAGGAGAAATGGGCAATAATTTCAGTCTCTCTATGTGCAAAACTGATAGAGACACACCCCAATTGACTTACAGCTGTAATCGCAGCAAAATGTGGTGCTACAAAGTATTAACTTAAGGGGGCTGAATAATTTTGCACGCCCAATTTTTCAGTTCTTTATTTGTTAAAAAAGTTAAATATCCAATAAATTTAGTTCCACTTCATGATTGTGTCCTACTTGTTGTTGCTTCTTCACAAAAAAATACAGTTTCATATCTTTATGTTTGAAGCTTGAAATGTGGCAAAAGGTCGAAAAGTTCAAGGGAATACTTTCGCAAGGCACTGTATGTATGAAATGCGCTATACAAATAAAAAAGACTTGCCTTGCCTTGAACGTTTAAAACTTACCATTGTCATGAAGAGCAGGCTACAGCACTCTGCTAGTGTGGGGGGGGCAGTACATGGTCTGCACGTGAACTGCAGCGTCTCCGGCAAAACAGAGCTGCCTGTGTGGACGCCTGTCTGTAAAAAACGCTGGGAAAATCGTCTAAAGCAGCAGCCGCGTATCGGCCGATGCAGATACACATAAAAATGCTATTATCGGCCCAAAATATCGGCCGGCCAATAAATCGGTCGATCCCTAATTGTTAATTATGATTTTATCCGCTATTATTTTGTTAAATGTTCCAAATGTAAAGCATGTTGAGCTGCATTCTGTGTATGAAAGGTGCTATTCAAATAAAGCTTATTATTATTATTATTATTATTATTATTACAGTGCAGTCTGTATTATACAGTGCATTCTTTAGGCATTCATTATTATATAGTATCATTGCTGTAGTTGCAGTGTTGTATAATGTATATTTTTTATGCTTTTGCTGTCACTGGCTGAAGCAATGTGCAGTACAATAATCACGTTATATATTTGTCTTACTTGAACAAGCTTGTATTGGGGTTTACATTTCCTTGTATTTCAGTGCCCAGACACAGTGGTAGAATGTAGCAGATGGACTCCACACTCAGTGGAACTTCCCAAAACGCATAGGTGGATACAAAAAACATGATCGTCAGCAGGCCTCCCTGCCCCAAACAACCAATGCAACAGCAGGCCAAACAGCACAGGGATGAACTACGTTGCAACATTCATTCTGTTCTCCAATATCTTGTATGTCATGCACACTGTATTTGCAAATAAATTGGCTATAGTCTGAAATACAAATACACATTTTGTTCTATCTCTGCCAAAGAAGTGCTATTAGGACACATCGAAATCAATATTTTTATTGTCAATACACACTTATGGCAGATTGTGGAAGACAATGCGAGAGTGAAACAAAGTGAATGTATCAAAAACTAGATGTGCATAGAAATGCATGTAGATATGCCCCACCTGGACAATCAGTGGCCAGGTATGGCAAATTCAGATTCAAATGTTTGTGATGCAGATGCTACATAAGTGACTACAAGAAGCAAAGAACTAGGATTTACTTTTAATCTACGCATAGGCATATATTTTGCTGGCCAATGCATGTTGGAGGTATTGGGTCCTCAGCGATTCCCACTTTCATCTCTTTTTTTTGTAAAATACAAAGCAAAACATTGAATATTTCGAATTAATGTATATATAATGTGTTAAGAAACAATAGTTTTACTGGAATACTCCGATGATATATTACTCCAATACATAGCTACAAATTGTAGTTATGGCACATTAGTAGCAGATGTGTGCCAATGTTGAAATATTAAACATTACCGCGTTACATGTTTGATGTTCCCTAGCGAACAATAATATAAAACATAAGAATGTATTCGCTACAGAGCTCAAGGTCTAAAAAGACTATCTTACCTGATATTGGGAGTGCATTTTCTATCTCACGCAAGAGTTATTTTTTACCTCGATATAACGTCTGTTTACATCCATCGGTGCGTTTGGTCTGTAAAGTAGTAGTTTACTGCTCTGGTCACTTCAGTCTTTCTTTGAGCAATGATTCGCTAACAAAATCCTAAAAATGATGAAGAAGAAGCTAGCTGTACAGGCAATCAGAGTGGTCCCCTTCACCACCCCAACAGGCCGACTGCCGACAAGCCAGACGCCGATTCAACATGTTGAATCGGTGTTGGGCACCTGAAAAACAGGCCAAAGGAGCCCAAAGCACCACGATGGTGAGGGACACACCTAACAGGCTAGAGTGACGGTCGGTCACTGTTGGCCCAACTAGTCCAGACCCCACTAGTGTTAGCCCCTTTAAAGGACTTCCAGGAAGTGGGCAGAGCCACTCAGAAGTCTTTCCTTCAAGCCTGAAACCAATATGGTTTGCTCAGAAATTGCTACATTCAGAACAAAACTAGATACAGAACAGCCTCCAACTTGAGCTAAAGAGAAATGATTTGTCACAGGGTTTTAATTTTAAAGTACAGTTTTTGGCCACCAGGTAGCATCGGTGTGCACAACATTTGGTTCATCCGAAACTGTGTTAGGCTCAGCCGTTTATAATTTTACTTGCTTAATGTAGAGTTTATATGTATAAAGTGATACAAGTCTCTTACATACAAGAGATTGCGGGTTCAAAATACAACAAAGTATACTTTTTGTGAAGAAAAACAAATTTCAAATATTTTTTACCATTTCATTTTACAGTATTATTTTTACAGTTTACACTGACAAAAGGTGTTTGCCAATCTCTAAATCATTGATTTCACTCCATTGGCCATAATTCCATGTTGTACTGTAAGATCCTCGTTTTTATCTTCCACTTTCTCGTTGGTATTGGGGAAGCCCCAACATATAGCACTGTTCAGAATGCATACAATAAAGTTGTGGAAAAGGGGCAGAGTTGTACCCTGTTGTACTGAGGTGTACTTAAGCCGATTTAATAAAATCTCTGTGGCAGTTTTTTTAAGAAAACAATACAATAAATGGCCGCCAGGTGGCTCCAGGGTGCACATTCATACAAAGTATTTGCTTAGGAAATTCAATAGAAAACAGTGTGATTCTTTATCAATAAAACATCTAAGTTTGGAAGTTAAATGTATTATTTGTAGCGCTTTAGTCATTAAACTATTGTCCTACAATATAAATGTTGGATCTAAACTGCCTAGAGTCTATTTCAAATACCTTTTCATGCATGGGAAATCATCTCTTTTCTTTGCCTCAATCATATGCACAACAGAAAGAATTAAAAATAATTAATTGGTTTCATTCAATTAATTATTGTGATGCAGTAGTTTGCAGTTCAAATCAAGCCTTAGTTAAAACTTTTTTAAGAAAGCAAACAAATATCGTAGACTATATGCATTCTCCGACCTACTGTAATTCAATAAAGGAATGGGTGTGTAGTGTACTGTAGCCTACAGTTGACCTTGTATTTCAATCTTGACGACCGGGATTCGAGTCCAGCATGGGGAGAGTTGTTTTCATAGTATTGTATAAATTTCGTCATCAGCTACATAATCATAGTCAGAATCTAAACTGCCTATTGTATATATAAAATACCTTTTGTTACGTCCCCTAGTCTGTTGTTGTTATTGTTTTAGTTTAAATTGTTTTACAGTTTTCATTTTGAAATAAATAATCCTGTACACAGGAAAAAAAACTGCTTGATTGTTGTTGTTGTTTCCAAACCAGCCTAGACTGTCAAATTAAGACAGTCATACAATATACATATTTTTTCATTATCCTTTGTACTGTCCATATATATTGAAATGAAAATGTTCACATCCTGTATTCTCGGGGCGGCTTGAGCGCCTGCTCTTTTGTACTGTATACCTCATTATCACCCTGTCCATATACAGTGGGTACTGAAAGTATTCAGACCCCTTTTAATTCTTCACTCTTTGTTTCATTGCAGCCATTTGATAGAATCAAAAAAAGTTCATTTTATTTCTCATTAATGTAAACTCAGCACCCCATCTTGACAGAAAAAAAACTGAAATGTAGAAATATTTGCAAAGTAATTAAAAAAGAAAAATTGAAATATCACATGGTCATAAGTATTCAGACGCTTTGCTCAGTATTGAGTAGAAGCACCTTTTGAGCTAGTACAGCCATGAGTCTTCTTGGGAATGATGTAACAAGTCTTTCACACCTGGATTTGGGGATCCTCTGCCATTCTTCCTTGCAGATCCTCTCCAGTCCCAAGTAAAAAAAAAGTATATTTAAATTATACTCCAGTAATATACTTCTAGTATACTTATGTTTAACCAAGTATGTATTTAATATATTTAAGTATATTTGAAGTATACTTTCAAAATATACATACCAAAATAATATATTAGAAGTATATTTAGGATAAATAAAATACATTTCAAGTACATTTAAATATACTTTTTTTTTACCTGGGGTTCCTTCAGGTTGGATGGTGAACGTTGGTGGACAGCCATTTTCAGGCTCTCCAAAGATGTTCAATTGGGTTTAGGTCAGAGCTCTGGCTGGGCCAGTCAAGGATGCTCACATGGTTGTTCCGAAGCCACTCCTTCGTTATTTTAGCTGTGTGCTTTGGGTCATTGTCTTGTTGGAAGGTGAACCTTCGGCCCAGTCCGAGGTCCTGAGCACTCTGGATGAGGTTTTCTTCCAGGATATCTCTGTACTTGGCCGCATTCATTTTCCTTCAATTGCAACCAGTCGTCCTGTCCCTGCAGCTGAAAAACAGCCCCATAACATGATGCTGCCACCACCATGTTTCACTGTTGGGATTGTATTGGGCAGGTGATGAGCAGTGCCTGGTTCTCCACACATACCGCTTAGAATTAACGCCAAAAAGTTCAATCTTGGTCTCATCAGACCAGAGAATCTTATTTCTCATAGTCTGGGAGTCCTTCATGTGTTTTTTGGCAAACTCTATGCAGGCTTTCATATGTCTTGCACTGAGGAGAGGCTTCCGTCTGGCCACTCCGACTGGTGGAGGGCTGCAGTGATAGTTGACTTTGTGGAACTTTCTCCCATCTCCCTACTACATCTCTGGAGCTCATCCACAGTGATCCTTGGGTTCTTCTTGACCTCTCTCACCAAGGCTCTTCTCCCACGATTGCTCAGTTTGGCTAAACGGCCAGGTCTAGGAAGAGTTCTGTTGTCCCACACTTCTTCCATTTAAGGATTATGGAGGCCACTGTGCTCTTAGGAACCTTGAGTGCTGCAGAAATTATTTTGTAACCTTGGCCACATCTGTTCCTTGCCACAATTCTGTCTCTGAGCTCCTCGGTTAGTTCCTTCGACCTCATGATTCTCATTTGCGCTGACATTGCACTGTGAGCTGTAAGGTCTTATATAGACAGGTGTGTGCCTTTCCTAATCAAGTCCAATCAGTGCAATTAAACACAGCAGGACTCCAATGAAGAAGTAGAACCATCTCAAGGAAGATCAGAAGAAATGGACAGCATGTGAGTTAAATACGAGTATCACAGCAAAGAGTCTGAATACTTATGACAATTTGATATTTCAGTTTTTCTTTTTTAATAAATTTGCACAGATTTTTACATTTCAGTTGTTTTCTGTCAGGATGAGGTGCTGAGTGTACATTCATAAGAAGGGTGTGGTCCTGGTCAAGACAATCTCTTGAACTCCAAACTAATTGTCGGAATGGGAAAGAAAGGTGAATTAAGCAATTGCAAATGCAAAAACGCGTGGCATGCTTGTTGGTGCCAGACGGGCCGGTCTGAGTATTTCACAATCTGCTCAGTTACTGGTATTTTCACGCACAACCATTTCTAGGGTTTACAAAGAATGGTGTGAAAAGGGAAAAACATCCAGTATGCGGCAGTCCTGCGGGCGAAAATGCCTTGTTGATGCTAGAGGTCAGAGGATAATGGGCCAACTGCTTCAAGCTGATAGAAGGGCAACTTTGACTGAAATAACCCCTCGTTACAACCGAGGTATGCAGCAAAGCATTTGTGAAGCCACAACACGCACAACCTTGAGGCAGATGGGCTACAACAGCAGAAGACCCCACCGGGAACCACTCATCTCCACTACAAATAGGAAAGAGGCTACAATTTGCAAGAGCACACCAAAATTGGACAATTGAAGACTGGAAAAATGTTGCCTGGTCTGATGAGTCTTGATTTCTGTTGAGACATTCAGATGGTAGAGTCTGGCATAAACAGAATGAGAACATGGATCCATCATGCGTTGTTACCACTGTGCATGCTGGTGGTGGTGGTGTAATGGTTTGGGGGATGTTTTCTTGGCACACTTTAGGCCCCTTAGTGCCAATTGGGCATTGTTTAAATGCCAGGGCCTACCTGAGCATTGTTTCTGACCATGTCCATCCCTTTATGGCCACCATGTACCCATCCTCTGATGGCTACTTCCAGCAGGATAATGCACCATGTCACAAATCTCAAATCATTTCAAATTGGTTTCTTGAACATGACAATGAGTTCACTGTACTAAAATGTCCCCCACAGTCACCAGTACTCAACCCAATAGAGCATCTTTGGGATGTGGTGGTCTCCATCACCTGCAAGATGCTATCCTATAAATATGGGCCAACATTTCTAAAGAATGCTTTCAGCACCTTGTTGAATCAATGCTACGTAGAATTAAGGCAGTTCTGAAGGCGAAAGGGGGTCAAACACAGTAATAGTGTGGTGTTCCTAATAATCCTTTAGGTGAGTGTATATTGAATTGGAAATGGTCACATCCTTTATTCTAGGGGTGGCTTGAGCCCCTGCTCCTTTGTACTGTATACATCATTATTACCCTGTCCATATACAGGTCCTTCTCAAGAAATTAGCATATTGTGATAAAGTTCATTATTTTCCATAATGTAATGAGAAAAATTAAACTTTCATATATTTTAGATTCATTGCACACCAACTGAAATATTTCAGGTCATTTATTGTTTTAATGCTGATGACCCATAGTCATATTGAAATGAAAATGGTCACATCCTGTATTCTCGGGGTGGCTTGAGCCCCTGCTCCTTTGTACTGTATACCTTATTATCACCCTGTCCATACATATTGAAATGAAAATGGTCACATGCTTGCCTCAGGCGGCGGCAGGGTATGGCTTGGTTGGATTTTGCTCTTGATGTAATTTTGCGTGTGAAAAAAGGAGTCAGTTCGGTGTAGTATTTCTAGCTACGGGGAACGGTGTTATGCATTGATTGAGCCCCATCACTATGTGGATTAGCCCCACCGTAGTTTAGCCAAAAAAATACTCTGGTGCCGCCACTGATTACCTTATTACATGCATAGTTTTTTTAACTAGAGAGCGGGTGATGCAGCACAGATGGGGAAGATACATTTTTATTTACCTATATATGAGTAAGGATTGTGTCATGTGGCATTGTTTAAAACATTATTTTAGTGAACGATACGTAATACATTTGCGAAAATGAATGACAAAACATACAGTACTGTACATTACAGTATTTTTCAATGGATGTTCATTAAAACAGTTTTAAAACAAACAAGGCTTCATTAGAACAACAAACTCCTGCATCACGATAATTAATTGAATAAACCAGTCATTGACATTTTACTTTTAATTAAATCTGTGTCATGCATATTGTCGATTTTTATGTTATGATTGAAGCAAAGAAAAGAAAAGAGATGATTTCTCGTGCATAAAAAAAAGGTATTTTACATATACACTAGATGATGACAACATTAATACAGTGCTATGAAAACAGCTTTCCCCCATGCTGTATTGGAACACCAGCTGTCAAGTTTTAAAAACAAGGTTAATACCATTAAGCTATCGAACCGTATTGTATGTTAAGGATTCCCCCATGAAAGCAGCAGAAGAAAACATTGAGCTCTATTCATAGCGTTGTGACGTATAACACGGGGGATTACCTTATACAGAGCAAAAAGAAGAATGGAAAATAAATATGTAAGCATGGGAGAAACCTTGTTTTTAAGGGCACCAAGGGCATAGGAACAGGGGGGGACGAGAGGGACATGTCCACCCCAATGTTACAGACAGGCAGTGTGGTCTCCCCCCATAATAAGAATAATTTGTGAAAACTATATATGGTGTCCCCCCCTAAATATCAAACTCATTCCTATGCCCTTGACAGGCACAATCTCTGAAGTTTTAAAGATATCTGTTTTAATACAATAAAATCAAAAAAAATTGATGTCTGTTTGTTTACAATAATTTCTACTAAATATTGTGATCAGGTCATGTATTGCAGAGTAGAATGTATATCTATAGTAAGTCTGCAAAAATGGGGACATACAAAAAGGGTGCTTAAAGGGCTCAAAATGTCTGTGAGAGCACCCTCACGCACTTGACAATTTGAGAGTGGAAGCTTTAACAGCGGCAAACGACTCGCGATGCAATAAGTGTATGTAGATTAGTTTCACCCAGTATAGAAAGTACAACCAAAGGTCCAGGTGGCTGTCAGTTTGTTGTTTTGTGTAAAAGTGTGATTTCAGTAAAAAACTTTTGGTTCAGTCTGAATCTTTTGTGTGTGTGTGTGTGTGTGATTTTTCCAAATTTTATTTTCTTCCAAGTTTCCAATCACATGTCGCCTGAGCCTCAGATTTGTTTCGCACTGTTTACCCAACATGGAAGCATTTAGTCAGATCATGCATGGGATTAATTATGTTCACTGACTATACTTCTGCGATTGAATGTACAGGCGCCCGATCTGAACACAAGGAGTCACTGAAGAGTGATGTGGCAGGAAAAATAATCTGATTTGTCTAACCCAAATCCTGTGCAGTGCTATGCCAATTGTGTCTTGTGCAAGAGGCCCGAGTAAAGTAAGAGAACCCATGGTCAGGCTCGAACCCATGACCAGGTTCAACCTGAATCTGTCTCTGTGTCCCTGAATGTAATCCTTGCAAGATAAAAAAATATCAGAATTTCATCACACAATATACTATTTCCTCTTTTACATGTCTAGTTACAATAATGCATGTTATAATCTGCCCCCCAGAGAAACAGACACGATACAAATATCCCTACCTAAATTGAATGTCTATTGTGGTGTGGGGAAGAACACAGGTAGTTGTTATAAAAGGTGGTCATCAAAGACCTTTACAAGGTGGCAACATGTCTCTGGCAGAAGTTTAATCAGCTAGGAACAACCCGGGTGCAAGACAGACAAGGTGTCTACATTCATGCCATAGAACACAGAAGATTATGCTCAAGCCAAAGCTACAACCCCCAGCCAAGAGAAAAGGAATCACAAACAATTCAACAAATGTGATGAAACTGCACAAATTAGAGTGGCCTTTTATTGTGGCCAGCCTAAGGCACACCTGTACAATAATCATGCTGTCTAATCAGCATCTTGATATGCCACACCTGTGAGGTGAATGGATTATCTCGACAAAGGAGAAGTGCTTACTTACACAGATTTAGACAGATTTGTGAACAATATTTTGAGAGAAATAGGACTTTTGCGTACATAGAAAAAGTCTTAGATCTTCAGCTCATGATAAATGGGGGCAGAAACAAAAGTGCTGCATTTATATTTTTGTTGAGTGTATTATAACAGACTCAAAAATGGGAGGCGTATCCTCTGATGAAGATTTGCCATCGGCATATTGGGCATCAGATGTTTCAGGGGTTAGGGAGGCAGACTTGTAGTTGAAAGGTTGCCGGTTCGATTCCCAACTGTGCCAAATGTCAATGGCCCTCATTCATCAAACGTGCGTAGAAACCAGTGTAGATCTGAGCGCAGAAATCATCTTACGACGAGACTCATGTGTGATTCACAAAACATTCGTATCACTCCAATTCCAGCGTACGAATGGACGGGTGTTGATAAATCAGACGGTTGAAATCCATCGTAATTTAAATATCACACCCACATTTATGCATGGATTAGAGGCCTCGCCCTTAGAATTTACGACATGGATAAGCAAAATCTGGCAAAGGAATTTCTCTGAGATAAAAAGAGACGCTCAGGTCTCAGGTGCAGGCCAACCGCTTGGTATTAATTGGAAGTTTAAATCAGGCATCGATTGTTAAAGGAAAATGCGATGTTGACTGAGGTTACTGCTACAGTCATTGAAAACTATTAACGAGAACCTGAAGTGCATTTCAAATGAAGTAATTAGTTTCACTAAACCTTCCACGTTGTATTTTTTAAGTAGGGTGAAGTCAGCTAAATTGGGCCATTGGATAAAATGGGCCAAATAATGTTGTAGCGTCCTATATTTTAATATCTTTACAGCAAATCACTGATCTTGCATTGTTGCTTCAACACTTGTGGACTTGTGTAATGTAGGGAGCATTATGCTCCCTGTCTGGGCAAGGGAATCTAGCCTTCTCTATGGGTGGGGAGATAATGAGGGCGTAGCTGAGAAAGGGACGCTGGAGGCTATTTAAGCTAAGAGCCGCTAGCATAACGAGGAGACGAGAGGAACTACGAGAACTCGGGACAGTCACGCCATTTGTGCTCGGACATTGGAACGGGTGGGGGCGATCGCCAGGACTTAGCCTGGCCGGCGCTGAAGATAGAGAGAGAGAGGGGGTCGGTGGAAAGCTAGCTAGTGGGCGACATAGGAGCACGCCAAGGCCGCATTCCCTGCCCCCGTGAGACCCGAGGAGACGAGAGGGGCGATTGCCGGACGTCTTATACAGCGGGGAGGTTATTGCCCAGACCTCCCGCGCATTAAGGTGCACCAGGAACGGACACTATCTGCCGGGACCAGAGACGTCCAACCACCCGGCACGTCCAGGTGCACACGCCTAGACCCCAGGAGGGGGTCTTACCTGCTCGGAGAGCTAAGTGACTTAAGCCAACCAATTTTATGTTTTGTCTGTCTAGTTTTTATCTTGATACAGCTCTGGGCATAGCTTAAGGCAGGAGAGGGGGAACTGGGAGAAGCTACTGGGGAATAGCCTTCCGGGTAGAGAGTAAAAGGGATGCTATTAGGGGTTGGGGATTGTGTGGCCTAGTGCTCCACTTCTGATGTGTGCCTTGTTAACAATGTTTTTGCATGCCTTTCAAATCCATAATACAGCGTGCGGTAGTAGCCTGGTCCTTATTAGCGCCAATGGGGGGGGGGGGGGTAACGCATAATGTGCTCACCTGATCATTATTAGTGTACTCGTGTGCTGTGTTAACCTCATCATTGCTAGTGTTACCTGTGTGCTGTGTTAACCTAATCCTTGCTAGTGTTACCTGTGTGCTGTGTTAACCTAATCATTGCTAGTGTTACCTGTGTGCTGTGCTAACCTGATCATTGCTAGTGTTACATGTGTGCTGTGTTAACCTAATCCTTGCTAGTGTTACCTGTGTGCTGTGGTAACCTGATCACTATTAGTGTACCGGCGTGCTGTGTTAACCTAATCCTTGCTAGTGTTACCTGTGTGCTGTGCTAACCTGATGATTATTGGTGTTCTGTGTACTATGCTCGCCTACCCATTGCTCAACGGGAACTTGGATTACCCGTGTACCTGTGTTTCCATATGCCTATAGACTTCCATCGTGTGCCATGGTTGATGTATTTATTATTAGCCGTAAGGCTATGATTACTTATGTGCTGGGGGTGTGCAGACCTGCTACACTCTGAGGTGAGGGGTTAGACTCCGAGGTCCTCCCAGGGTTGCCGTTTCCTTGCAGTGCTATGCTATAGAGTTGGTCCTCATGAAATGCCAAAATAAAGATAGCCTTTTTGTATATCGACTGTGTAGGCTGGTGTGTCTAGGCTTCAGAACCATACCGGACCTTACCGGTATAAAAAAGGGGGTGGCAGCGTTCATACTACCTAGTTGACTCAATCCAGTAACAGCCAGCACCTTCGGTAGAGGTCAAGGTTTATTACACTTGTAACAAGAGTTTTGATTGGTCTGAGTTTTCTAGGCAGGCAGAGCAGAAAAATTAAATTAGATCTCATGCAAAGCTTATTTGATGGTATTTTAAGCCCTTTACCAAAAAGTGGCCCATTTTAGCTGACTTCACCCTAGCTTTCTTACACAAGATAGCACTTACTATATTACAAGCTCAGAATAAGATCCTTTCTCCTTCGTAGAGCCCAATGGTGGCTGTTGTGGCCACTGATTTCCACTGAATGGCACCATTCTCCAGCGCAATATCGTGGAGAACCCCGCATGCCATAATTATGTTGCAGGCCTGCTCTGGTGTGTATAGCAATCCCCCACCCCACCCCGCTTACCCAAGACAGAGCCACCTGCCCTTGAGCAAACGGATCACTCCACTGTGGTTTGTGTGCGTGTGTGCGCACTGTTAAACCTGCGCTCCTGTTTGGGGATTTGCAGTGCGCCTGTAGCCTAGTTCCAACGCTGCAGTTTAAAAAATAGAGTCGCGTGTCGCACCCGGCCACCGGTTACCATATTCAGAACAAACATCCTGGCATCACATATGATCTGAACGTCGATTGAATTACAGCTTTTGCGATTGATAAATGCATAATCATTCATGGATGGTGGCTACAGACGCAGTACAATCAATTGCCCGATTCGCCTCAATTGGAAACCCAGCAATCTCATAAAATTGTCTTTTAATCATAGTTTGAATATACCAGAAAGGGACTTCATAGCCGCCAAAACTGCTGGCATACTTCGACTATTGTTGGCTGCGATACCAGA
>JACXGM010011467.1:0-24988 GCA_016801145.1 Umbra pygmaea | reverse complement strand
GGTGTGTGTGTGTGGGGGTGTGTGGGAAGGACTACAGAATCTCAAAGATAGATAATAATAATAAACCTCTGATGTCGTTGGTCCATCTTGTGTCTGATAGATGGTACCAGGTGGGGGTGTTGGTGGTGTGAAAGCAGGTGTAGGAGTCTTGATAAACTTGGCACTCTGCTGTAACATATCTCACAGCATCCTTGGCTTTGTCTTCGTTGCCAAATGCCAATGTTTTGAACCTAGGATGGTTGCAGCCTGTATTCAGTGTTTGGTCTTCGGACACTGCCTGGCCTTCAAGAACCTTCGTAGCTTTGCACCCAATCCAGCTGCTGTGGAGTTGATCGTACTAGTCAACTTCAATGCAATTTCATGTTGGATCATCCTCACCATTGGAATAACTGCCAATATTCACTTTTTTTGTTAGACTGATAGATCCCACACTAAACTAACCTTGTAGGCTGACACGTTGCTCTCAGCGGACAATTCCACAGTAGCATGGTTGAAGGGGGCAAGGACGGAGAGAGACTGGCAGATGGCTTCATTTTCATTACTGGACATAGCTGTAATGTCTGTCTGTATAGTGGATAGGGCTGCCTCCCTCTGGTCGTACAAACGCTGGAACATTGAGAATGTGCCGTTTCATCTTGTCTCCACTTCTTGGCCCAGCTTCAGCTGTGGCCTGCCCATCTGTCTTCGGACATCTGTCAACCTGTCCCTGGCTGTACAACTAGATTTGAATAATGTCACAATCTTCCTTGCTTTTGAGCAGATCGCTGCCATATCAGGAGCCTCTTCAAGGGCCTTTTTTACCAGTAAATTCAGTGTATGAGCAAAACATGGCTTACTTTCATTAGTGAGACACAGAGAAGCATATTTGAAGCATTGTCTGTAACGCAACACCTCACTTTGCCTTGTAGACCCCATTTTGCTATGAGCATAACTTGTGCGTCTTTTATATGCTTGGCTGTGTGTGTTCCAGTAAACGTAGCAACACCAAACAGACTTAAACATAAGTGATCTACTTTGGTGAAGTGGCATGTAACACCCAGGTATGTATCCGTGTTGTTTGAGGTCCACATGTCAGATGTCACGCGATTCTCCATTCTGCCAGCTAATACAAACATCTATATATATATATATGCAAAACAAGTTTTAAACACACACACTGGCAAACAAATGAACAAACCACAAACAGGATTCTGCTAATGTCACAGAACTCTAATTTTACTCTCAATATTCTGACTCTCAATACTCCAATACTCTCAAAAATCTCAATTTCTTAATACTCACAAATCTCTCAGCCAAGGTGTCACGTTTTTTGTTTTTGATGCCTCCGTTTATACCCGATACGTCATTGTCTTTAGACAAGTGTGACACAGGTCTTGTTCAATATCACGTGACAAAGTGTTTCGACACACCTTGTCATGTGACCAGAAGTGTTTTTGAAACTCTTCTCGATACGATGATCTGATGCAGTGCGTGTTGAAAACATTGAGACAGTTTCGACACTTGAGTGTCAACCGGTCCATTGCTACTAAGACGGCATTAGGTTTTTCCTCAGAGGTCCATGTAATGTATTGTGTCCCCCATGGCAACGCCCACACAGCCCTGTGGTGATGGAAAGATTGCTGTAGTAAAGGAGTAGAATACTGTCATACCTTTGATGGATGTGATGCTCCAGTCCCTAGTGAAAATCTAAAGCAGATTTGTCAGAATGGATGCTGGCTCGTGCAGAACTCCAAACTGTTTGGAAAGCAGCGTGATGTCATGAAATACATGAATCAGACCGCAACAGTTCTCTAGCTTGTTTGAGAAGCTCAACTATTCTGCTGGTGATGCAGTTCACTGGAGACTTCAGATTTTGTTACCAAAGTGGTTTTCAGTGTGAAAACATATATGCGCTCACTACTGAAAGGCAATGGAAATGTCTGATTAATGGTCAACATAAGATATAAATAATGGTTCCTGACAATTCCCAGCCCTAATAGACAAAAATACTATTACAAATAAAAAACACTTTCAGAGTTCCTTATACATTTGTTATGTTTGCATAATTGCTTGAACTATTGTTAAATATATTTATATTGATATTTAGAGTCAGCAGGTGTTATTGCTAACATTCAATGACAGTGGCAGCTGCAAAAGCAATCGAAATAACTGTTTTACTAGTTAAAGTTGATGACGCCTCTAAGTATAATACCATTGTATACAGCCCTAGAATAATCACATTTTAATCCAAAGGAAGTTTGTTATGAACCTTCTGCTATTTTTTAAAATTGACAATGCTTTTGCTAGAACTCCACAAATTCAGCCACCATTATGATGCACATTGCCATTGGGATCATGCAGCAATTTTTGTAAATCAGAACGAGGTTTACCTTGTATGTCACCCATGTAAAACTCTGTAAAGGTATTAACAAAGTATAAAATGTGTCAGACTGCATGGCGATAAAAAGACCGCAGAGAAGTGCTGTTATAAAGCAGGCAGACGAGGATTGAGGCATTCATGTAAGGGTTGATTTAACTGTTAGAATAGAGATTGTGAGAAGCCCGAATATGGCGATGAGGGGTACAGCCAGGATTTCTGAGCCCCGATGTAATAAATCAAACATTAATTAAATTCTATTGCCCTCTCGGGGCCCCCAGAATCTCCATTACCTTTCACACAGGGCTCTACAGTGCCCCCATTTCACGAGAATTTGCTTCTAAACATAGACATGTGGGACATGGAAAAATTATTTAAATTACAACCCACCATAATGCATTTTCCCCCCGCTTTTAATTGTTAAATTACACAAGGAGTCGTGCGCCAACTGCAGTAGTTTTCTGTGACAACGCAATGCAGTTGAAGTAAGAGAAATGTGGGAAAAACACTGGGAAAAAGAAAACGTATAAATTCTGTGTTACTTGAACATTTTTCAATTCGCTCTTAAATTTCTTTGTGTGCTCCGACAGTTTTTTATTTAGGAGTACATGTACTAAATAGTTAGCGTAGAGCCCTGTCACACCTAAACAACCACGCAGCTGATAGTGATAGCCATTGCCAGGTCTGTTGGTTGTAGTAGCTAAGGAACGGCTGCCCTCCTGGGCTTTTCACACTGTCATGTCTAGAAAAACTGCCAGTCAGTTGCAGTCCTGTGGGGAAAACGGCTTGTTGGTGAGACGAGGAGGAGAAAGTCGAAGATCTTGCAAGCTAAGAGGTAACCAAATATGTTGAATAGCGTAGAACAAAAGTGGAATACAGAATGTAAACCTTGCCTGTTTACTGGTTCTTGGCACAAATGGGTTACTGCAACGGACCACCACATCTGGATCCACTTCTAGCAGCTAACAAAACAATATGTACTAGCCCTGGTTGGCATCCAATAACCAACACTGGACTCGATACCCAATGGATGACTCAAACAAAGGATGGAATGCAGTGTGAAAGCGCCCAAACAATAGAACACCAAACAAGTAAAGTAGGCTACTAGACTCAGAAAATGAAACAAACCTTGAAACGTAGATTTTATTTTATTCAACCTTTATTTATTCAGGTTGGTAGGTTAAACAGTTTCTCATTTGAAACGCATGAATTACACAAGTTACACAAGAACACTAAAAATATAAACAAAAAAACAGGGTGTGGATCTTCAGAATAAATAACAATGACCAACAAAGACAAGGGGGACAGGGGGAGCTATATATACACATAATGACATTGACAGTGGGAATCTGTTGTGCTTAATGACAACACAAGTCTGGGACTAGATAGAGTTTTTGGTTGATGACTGGGTGTTCACTGAAGGGGCTTATATTGTCAGTGGCAGGAAACCACCAATGCTAAGCACCGGTGTGGAGGAGGAGGTGTAGCAAGAAGGTTTGTTTCAACTTCCTATGACTTACAGTCATGCAAAAAATGTTGCCTACCCCTGGAGAATTGGTAATAGATGGACAATTTTTAGATAATAGACATACAAAATAAACTTTTTTGCTAATAGATGTACAAAGAAAACATGAGAGAGCAGGCAAAACTATTTTATTACATCTCATTGGATCCATATTCAACTGTAGGTGATAACAGAATGGCACAATCATATAACATCAAGGAAAATAATGAAATTATCCCTGTTCAAAAATCTGCATACCCTCAGTTCTCAATACGGTGTATTGCCCACTTTAGCATCAATAACAGCATGCAGATGTTTGTGATAGTTGTCTCTGAGACCCCCGAGTTCTTGCAGGTCGTATAGCTGCCCATTCGTCTGGGCAAAATGCCTCCAGGTCATGCAAAGTCCTTGGTCATCTTGCATGAACCGCACAATTGAGATCTCCAAAGAGTGGCTTGATGATCTTAAGGTCAGGAGACTGTGATGGCCACTCCTTCACCTTTTTTGCTATAACGACTGGAGTGTCAACTTGGCCTTGTGCTTAAGGTCATTGTTGTACTGGAATGTCCAAGAGCGTCCCATGTGCTGCTTTCGTGCAGAATAATGCAATTTTTCTTTTCAAGCTTTCCTCTTGCCATCAATTTTCACAAGGTTCCCCTGTACCTTTAGAGCTCTCACACTCCCAAAACATCAGTGAGCCACCACCATGATTCACAGTGGGGATGGTATTTTTTTCACTATAGGTCTTGTTTACACCTCTCCAAACAGCGCTTATGGTTGTGACCATAAAGCTCTATTTTGGTCTCGTCACTCCAAATTACAGTGTGCCAGAAGCTGTGAGGTGTGTGTAGGTGTTGTTGGGCATATTGTAACCAGGCTTTTTGTGGCACTGGCGCAGTAAAGGCTTCTTTCTGGTATCTCAACCATGCAGCTCATTTTTGTTAAAGAATCATTGTATTTTGTTTGAAAAAACCACAGTTTTTTTCCAGAGCAGCCTGTATGTCTCCAGAGGTTACCTGTGGGTTTTTCTTTGTATCCTGAACAATTCTTCTGGCAGTTTTGGCTGAAATCTTTCTTTGTCTACCTGACCTTGGCTTGGTATCAAGAGATTCCAGAATTATCCACTTCTTAATAAGTGATTGTACAGTACTAACTAGGCCTGCACGATTAATCGTTATAAAATCGCGATCTCGATTCACCCCTGTTCCCGATTTGAATTTAAAACGACTTCGATTTAATATATATATATTTTTTTGCACAGACATGTTCAAGGAGTTCAGATAGAGCTTGTATCAGGGCCAAATTTTGTTCAATGTGTTATATGTCACTGTTTTTGGTTGCCTACTGTACTTAAATGGCCAGTATGTACTTTATTTTCTTTATTCATTGAAGCCTCTATGTTTTCAGGCTTGTGGTGATGTACAATGTGCTATAGGTGCCAAAAATAATCTATGTTTGGTACTGTCAATTTGTTTTGTCATATTAGGGATTGGCCGATACCACTTTATGAAACAAGTACAAGTACAGAATATTTCATTTTGGGTACATGCCGATATGAGTACCGATACAAGTATAACGATACAAGTATAATAACTAGGCCAAATGTCACATTTATCAAGCTATAATCTGCTACATCTTCGATGTTGATCAGCCAATTCAAACATAGAAAAGTAAATGTTCCTACACATCCAGAAGAACACCAGTATTGCAGGTCAAGAATGTGTAATATGTTTTACAAATGTCAATAGTTTACGTCTCCTTCCCAAATGAGCTAAAATGAGAGAAACACGTTTGTGAAAGCGAATGCAATATCTGCATTGTGCACTAAGCTTTGCAGATGTTTTGTGTAAGATGAGAATGTCTGTTTTGAAGTGACTTTCTCCAAACATGGGTAATGACCTAATCATATAATATTCTGTTAAGGTATTTTGTTTTATTATAATCGGTACACAATTATATCTGTACTATCACTATAATCTATTGAACAAAATATAAACAGGCTACAGCCTACATCATATTTCCTTTAAGTTATATTACTTAATGATAGTATGTCAGAACTTCCACTATTCTGTTCACCCAGAAGTGTTGCAAACCGACATGTTTCCTTCCGGAAGGTTTATTAATTTGTGCGACGGTACAGTATGCAGTGACTAGCCTATAAATTACAGCCTTCGTTCAGTCCTTTACTTAAATGTGCGCGTTTTCGTATTTTGCCATTTGAACTGTACTGGAGAATTGCTATGAGGAAAATAGAGTTGTGATTCAGTGTTTTTCAATAATTATAATGCGTGGCTCCGTCTGTGGAATGATTATGCATTTTAGGCGGTGATATTGTGGGCAACAAATCACCTCATTGCAGGGAAGCATTATCCCATTTAAATCGATTTTCTTTTCTTTTTTTTAAATAGCAATAAATACAGTTAAATACTGTATTAGCTGGTCTCTGAAAGAGGAAGTAGACTGTCGTTATCATCAATATAAAATATATGCATAGTGCTGGAATACAGCTACATTTCCATAGAAACATTTACGTATATCAGATTTAACAGTTTGTTGGTATTGTTGTTCAAATCGACATGGTTGAGCAATACAACTGTTTTCTATCGATAAACGACTTTATAGTAGGCTACTATTCCCTCTCTGGTATAGGCACATCTCTAGTTCATATGTGCAATAAAAATTACACTTCGTGAGAAAAAAATTGTGGCAGAGAATCGTGATATCAATTCAAAGCAAAAAATTGCGATTCATATTTTGTGCAGGCCTAGTACTGACTGGCATTTGCAAGACTTTGGATATCTTTTCATATCCATTTTCAACTTTATAAAGTTCTAGTACCTTATTCCGCAGGTCTTTTGACAGTTCTTTTCTGCTCCCCATGGCTCAGTATCTAGCCTGCTCAGTGCATCCACGCGAGAGCTAATAAACTCATTGACTATTTCTACACAGACACTAATTTCAATTTGAAATGCCACAGGTGTGGGAAGTGGAGAGTTAACCTGTAATTGCAATTTTAACGTGTGTGAGTCACCTTGTGTGTCTGTAACAAGGCCAAACATTCAAGGGTGTGTAACCTTTTGATCAGGGCCTTTAGGGTGATTTCTGTTATAAGTATGGTTTACAAAGTAGACCAAACAACTACGTGATAATTAATGGCTTCATATGATCACTATCCTTACATTACAGTCAGATCTTTTGCATGAACAGTCATATTGTCAAAATCGATAGACAATAGTAGACTTGTTTCCTTCATCATAAATGTAGTGTACTATTCTTTATAGCTCTTGTAAATGAATTTGGACAAACCTGACACAACATGTCTGACAACCTGACGTGACTCCCTATGACATTTGTCTATCTAGCAATAGTTTTTAAATCTCCCTCTCCAAATATTAGGCTATATTTGCAATAATACTTTCTGAAATGGAACCCTATGGCCTAGAAATATGTTATTAATCAGCAAAAGTGGGAAACATCTCCGTTAAATAAGGTTTGGCAAAAACCTACTGCTTTGTGCACTCTGCTTATTCTACGATTCATTTTCATTGTTCCCTTGCATTGTGGCACTAGCTGACCACATCTTTTCTTTTTAAAGTGAAGGCTATAGCCTGTAGCAAATAGGGAATCACCCAAATAAGCTATTTGTAATTTTAGCCAGGTCACTGACAATTTAACAAAATGTTGTTTTTGACATTGACGTCGTTGCCATAGTTCCTGTTTTACATTTTGGTGATCCTTTTGCTTGGTGGACTCGTGCCCTGAATAATTTAAATGGTTTGAGGTTGGTCTGACCATGGTGTTAAAGGTTTGTACCTAACTACCTTTTTGAGTGTTTGTGGATGCACATGTGTAGCTCTACTGAACACTGGGTAAAGTCGCAATCTTTGGGGTGACTACTTTAAAATAATTACTCCATAAGTTTATATGACAAAGAATAAAAAAATGGCTCCTCGAGGTACTGGGTTGTTCCTGAGAGGTCCAATCTCAGCAACGTCTTTACATATATGTACATTTTAACAGAAACCCTCATTCTTATTGATCCTTTTTTTGTTTTTTGTAAGTCATTTAGCAGACACTCTTATCCAGAGCGATTTACCGTAAATACAGGGACATCCCCCTGGAGCAATGTTAGGTAAAGTGCTTTGCTCAAGGACTCAACAACATGTGGCGTCGTTCGGAATGGAACTGGAAAACATCCGACCAAAAGTCTTGACTAACCACTTTGCCATGTGACGCCCCTGAAATGGCTGTCAATGACTGTCAACCTGGTTTAAATGACTTTTCCCTGGTTTGAATGACTTTTCCCTGGTTTAAATGACTTCCCTGGTTTGAATGACTTTTCCCTGGTTTAAATGACTTTTCCCTGGTTTGAATGACTTGTAATTTTCACAAAAACAATTGCTAGATGTTCCCCAAAGATTTCTCCAACGTTTCAGGCGATACTTTTGATATAATGTACATCGGTAATGGCTCCCACGGGTGTCTCCACAATGACCTGCTTTAGAAATGTACTCTAGTTTTTAAGTTCATTTGTTTAAAAGGATCTCATACATTTTGAGTAATTTAAGCATTTTTCAATTTGTTGAAGGCAGAATACTGTGCTGCCTCTCGCTAGGTCTACCCTGTTACCATGTCTAAAATGGAGGAATGGTTCACAAAGCTTATTTTCTGGGATTGAGTGAAGATCTTTCCGCTGATGTATAGAATGGCTTCCGTGACTGTCTGTAGGGTCAGCAGAGCTGCCAGGGTCAGGCTAGGTATTATGTACCGTTCGGCAGAACAGACTGAAGAGGTAATGGAGGAATGACAGGGCAGGACTGAACAGAGACAGGGAAAGGCTCTGTTAATTCAGCCTTGATAGGAACTTCTCTACTGATAACTGTTTGTCTGATGGAGCAGTGCCATCTAGTGGCTATTGGATGTGATGAATTTTAAAGATATGTAGTCAAGTGAAATACATTGTTGGTTTTATTCATCGGTGGTTCTCAAACACAGTCGAAGCTTGACGCAACAAAGCATGCAATGAGTCATTAACTACCTGAATGAGGAAGTGCCTGGCAGGCAGACCTTGAATAAAGTGATTTAAGGGGTGAGGCCAATTACATTTCAGAAGGCCTGATGTGCCAGGGCACCAAAGCAATTAACCAACATTAATCATACTCCTAATTATACTTATTTGGATACAAAAAATACAGTTTTGTTAAGAAAAGTCAAAGCATCTGTTATGGATTATTGAATACAATGCTTTCTGTGAAGGTGGTTTGGGTGAACCTAAATACTTGATACTTCACATATTAGGGCCATTGACAAGAAGAATACAGAGAATCTACAAGTGAACACTGAGTATACGGATTACTAAATGAAAACTCTATCAATAAGAGGTTAGAGTTGTAATGGGTTATGAATGTGGTTTTGATTTGGACCCAGCTTTTTAATTTCAGTGTGCTTTGAGGTTTGGTTGGTGTCATGGCCCTCCTGGAAAACCACTCCTCAAGACGTGGTACTTGGATAGTGTACTGAACATTTAAATCCAAAACACTTGATGATTTGCTGATGTCGGTAATTCTAGGTCACTTTCAAGGACAGCAGAACAGTCACGTCAGCAAAAAGCCTCTCAGTATTATCAGCCCCATGTTAATGTTCGTTCATTGTTTTTTTCATTTTCAGTCAACTAGCCTGCTATTCTCCAACTTGAAAGGTACAATATGTAATATCAATCAAAACAATAACAAAATACATACTTTGCATTGAAAGAAAACATCACTATACATATATTACTTATATTTCTTAGTTGTGTACTTACATTATCCTAAATGTTTCCACCAACTTTCAAATCCAGAGAAATTTGTAATTTAATTTGAAGACACAGGACGTTTCTTTTTGTCGCCCGTCAATGACGTCATATAATATAGTTGCTCTAAGTTCCAGGGAACCACCAAACATAACTTGAATAAAGTTATAATATTTTTAACAATACATTACTTTGTCAGTGAACATTTTTTCTGCCGGAGACGCTAGATTGGAAGGTTGTCATTGACGACGATATCAAAAACCTATGATCCCACGCAACCTCCCGACGTCATCCAAGTACATCTTTTGCTATTGTTTTGATTGAGAGCCCCCTGGTGGCCAAGAATTACATTTTGCACGTTTAAAAGCTTACAGAACTCTTAATGTTTTCAGAGAACTTAAAATGTTGAGGAAACCAAACAGACAAGGCATTAAACAATTGTACGATTTGAGCCTGTTCTACTGAGGCATGGCCGCTGCCACATCTTTAGTGGGACCAACTTGGATGCCACAAGGGGGAACAGTTAGCCACGGTCAGGTGGCCAGTCTGCATTTTATTCATTAACTTGGATCACTCTGAGCTACATGAAAACTGCACAGATCTGGTGCTAAATTATAATGTCATATGTATTTAACTTCAATAATGATTCATTATTTTGTTTGAGATTGTTATCTGATGTTTTTCATAATTTTAAAGAACTCTAGTGATTCTTAGGCTATTTCTGGTTATGGTTAAATGTAAAATAAGAACAAAAGGATTCCATTATTTTTGTCATCAGTTGCATACAATGTCCCAACAAGTGGCTTTTAACAACCCCACACTAAATTAGGAAAAGTGAGCTTGGCTACATGTTGGACTGCTGTTAAACCATTAGGGTTAACCATTTTACTCGATGGAGAACAACATATTTATTTACCTGATTATATCTAGGAACCTGTTGGCTCCTGGCCAAATGCTAAGCTAACTGCCCTCTCCAAGACAACCACTGTGTCAAAGTCATGTGAGCTGGGATGTGCGGTTAACTCTGATGTCCACCAGGGGTCAGTGTCCCCTCTAATCAGCCTCGACTGATCACAGGAGACACCCTGATGAGTTGCACTGCCTGCAGGTGTTGTAGAGGGATAAGAAAAGCCGACAGACCCCACACCTGCAGCCCCACACGGTCAATACTCCCCAATGGATCTATTGATGTTGTTCTGTAGAGATGTATTGTTGTGAGTGGGATGGTTAGGTAACGGGATCAGTCCATGGACTCTGAGCCTGGCAAACACCAGAATTGACTGAGGAGGAGTAACTGTGTCAAAACCACACCCTAGGCTCCGCCTATCTCCTAATGGCCTGAGCTCATTGGCTTACACCCATCATTCCATATAGGTATAGGTCTATATATGGTAGTGGTTAATGTGTAGTGTTTCCTTTGAATAAGATGGAGCCCATGGTTAAGGTTGAATGACTCATCAGTTTTAGCATCTATATAGAAGGACTGCTATCAAGTGATTAGAGAAATTGACAGTAAACTACGAACCACTGTTGGTTTATTAGTTTTACTATAGGGCTTTATTAGGATGCTATTGTCTGTTATGTCACCTTTATGTCACAGGTTGTTTTACTCACTGATTTTTATTGGGCCTCAGCACCTACAAACTTGTATTCCTGTGTCTTGTAGACACTGTCTACATATACTGTCATTCATATGGGACTCCCGGCACAGTCACTACATTGTAGAGCGCTGTGATTACTGTGGGTGTGTTCATTAGGCTGCATGTTGCCATGTTGTTTTTTGTCTCTCTTTTCTTCCATGTTTACCCCTGACTTGCCCTCTCGCTCCCCACCTGTGGCAGGTCTGACCAGGTATGAGGGCTCAGGAAAGCCCCAGGTCCTAAAGTTAGCTAGTCCTGTGCTTTTAGCACTGCGAGATTCGAGTGATTTTGGGAACCCCAAAAATAAATGATCCTACTGGCCCGCGCTGATGCCCCGCTGTAGTGGGGGTCGTCATGTCCACAGTCAGCCTCACAGAAACCGGTTGTTACCGGCTGAATCTGCACACGTCTTTCTTGATCAGGCTCTCCATCTCTGTCTGTTTTCTTCTCATCTGTCACGTTGACTCAGGTTTTCTCAACATTATGGTATAAAGTCTTGTTTCGTCTCTCATTGTGTTAGTTTGTCATTGCCCTGGGCAATGGACATTTATTCTGTGGATGTAACATACTGGGAGACACACTGTCTTCATGTTAGTGGTCAACTCTGAAGGTGTGTCCATTTATGGAGGTGTGTCCACTGAGCCGTGTGTTTTCTGTTGGTAGGATTAGGCCCTGCTTATCTTAGCCCTCTGTCATCACCGCTGCTGGCCTGTCAGTCTACAGTTCATCCAGACTCCTTCCTCTTCCTCTCTGAACACCCTGGTCACACAAACACATAGGGAGGAAGGGGAGCCCACAAGGAGTCTGTAGTTTAGGCAGTACAGCCCACCTGGATTAATGTGGATGCTCAAGCTTTCTCAAGTGTCAGATTGCAGATCCACAAAGCTCCGGTGCTGATCAACTCCTCATCTTTTCAAGGACATTCCAGTTACACACACACACACACACACACACACACACACACACACACACGCCACATTTTTAGTTAGTGTCAATCAGTTGCAGTATTCAACTTCCTGGAGTAGCTATTATTAACCTTTATTTATATAGGGAGAGCAAGCTGAGATCATTTTACAGTTGTGCCCTGTGATACAAAAATATAGAATCATCAGCCAAAAATAAAACTTAATAAAAGTATAACAATTGATAAAAGTTAATAATATAATTAATTATTTACACACTTGCATTAAAAAATTATACAAATTAAGAGAAACATTCACAGTTACCGCTAAAAAGGTAATGTAACAGACATTTAAACTGTCGTCCAGTCATTAAAACCTAGCTTAAGTTTATTCAGTAAATCATTCATGAGTGTGAGGCATGATATTCAAATGCAGTATTACTTAACTCAGAGTGAACCCCTGGTAACTCCAGTACCAACAGGTCTTGTGAACGAGTCAGATATTTATTATTTGTTTATTTATAAATAAGGACCAATTTTAAAATAGAGCCGTCGAGTAGTAATGTTAAGACCATCCATATGTATACATTTGGATCTAGAAAAAAACAGGTATTTGGTTTTACTTGCATTTAACACAGGCCTCAGGTTAGTGTATTTTGTAGCAATTGAAAGTCAGTCTGCAGGAGTGTAAAAATACTTGAATAAGAAATGGGGCTTACTGCATAAAGGACTGTTTCATCAGCATAGAATAGAAATGTCCAGTTTTACAGAGTTACAGAAAAAATGTATGTACATAGTGAACAATAAAGGACCCAAAATTGAACCTTGTGGGACTCCTTTATGAATAGTAACAAAATCAGATTTGACCCCATCAGCAATAATAGCCTGTGATCTACATCTAAGGTAATTCTGAAACCATGCACAAGTGTCTATGTGTTGCTTGCTTTTGGGGGTCTCGGGCCGGGTGTCTGTCAAAGCACTTTATGACAACTACTGTTGTAAAAAGGGCTTTATAAATAAATTTGATTGATATGGCCAACCCCAGTGAGATCAGTTTTTTTAGCAGCAGAGAATGATGAACTGTATCAAAGGCCTTCGACAGGTCAACAGAAAGCAGCGCAGTTTAATTTATTATCAACAGCCTTGACAATATAATTCACATCCAGTGTAGTGGCTGTGATGGTACTGCCCCCTGGTCTAAAACCAGACTGGTATTTGTTATGTATGCAGTTGTCTGATAAGAGCACAGCTGAACTTTTACTAGTGAATATTTTAGCATTTCTACCAGAGTGAAGGAGGTGTTGATATCAGGAGTGATGAGTGTGAGGAATCTACCAGAGTGAAGGTGTTGATTTCAGGAGTGATGAGTATGAGAAATCTACCAGAGTGAATGAGGTTTTTATATCAGGAGTGAGTGTGAGGTATCTACCAGTGAAGGAGGTGTTGATATCAGGAGTGATGAGTGTGAGGAATCTACCAGAGTGAAGGAGGTGTTGATATTCAGGAGTGATGAGTGTGAGGAATCTACCAGAGTGAAGGAGGTGTTGATATCAGGAGTGATGAGTGTGAGGAATCTACCAGAGCACATATTTCTGTTTGTTGGATGGCATGCCTCAGGAGAGTGTAAACATGACAGTAATCAGAGTTTTAGGCCCCGCTGTTGACGTTGCTATTCACTGCATTTTGGCCATATGGTAAGCTTCCCTGGCTGACCTGCCACATTTCACTGCACCATGATGCAAAAAGTTTAACAGTTATATGTACACATGTATTTAAATATAAACATACACTTACATAGTCATTTTTGATTATTAAAGCACTATTCTATTGTTTACAGACTCTCTATTTGGCAGATCTCTCGTTCTTACCATTGTTTACTGATAGCGATAGTGTTGATTAGATTTTTTTTGTATTTTTACTACATTGTTGGATCTGGGGAACAAGAGTTTCATGGTTCATGCAATAATATCTGTGGTTTTCGGTATATGTGACAAACTTGAACTAAAGTCAAGCTTGAAAAACACACAGCCAAGGTCCCATGGTAGCATGGTCATCTTTACGAGGGAATACTTGGCGGCGTGTGTAAAGGCTGCTTTCCTGCAAAACAGGAAATCACTTCGGTATTTGATTAAACAATGAAGGTTGCTGATATAGGTCTAATCATATACCACAGTACTTTATTTAACTTGAACGAATTTAAAGTAACCATATAGCTGAAGCCATGTAGGACACGTGGCATCACCCGAGTGTGAACAGAGGGACCGTACACGTGAACACATGGTTGATCCAACACGCACCACTCCACTCTGACACTGCCACTCTTAAACCTGTTCCTAGGAGACTTAAAAAAACAAAATCACAGATTTACAGGCTGCCAGTTTACTGTTTGACTTTTTTTAAAGCTTTTTTCCCTATAGTTAATGTTTGTGTGTGTACAGTATATACAGTATTTGCCTGTGTGTTTATTTGTGTATGAAAGCATGTACCTGGTGCCTTGGGCATTGATCTGGTAATGTGCTTGTAATGCATTTGAGCTGGTTCTGTATACTGTAATATTTATATTGTTTCCCCCTATATTTTCAGCTGTAATCTGGAAATTAATAAATAAAGTGAAATAAATTAAAATGATTAACGATGTCTGAACCCCAACCCACCATCTGCCCTGTCTGTGATTCTGTGTGTTTGTGTGTCCCACTGCTTGTGTCGAAGGTCACCCAATTCTGTTTAATCTCCCAGTCAGGGGTCCTTATTTGAGGGAGGGCGCTGACACTGTAGTGTGTACAGTATTATACATCCAGCTCAGCTTAGCCCCCAATCCACTCCACTGCTGGGGTGGAAGTAATGCTCTCGCTTGGCTAGTCGTCTGGAGCTAGAACGTCATGTTCTTCTGTAGGCCAATGTAAAGACCCCTCCTTCCTAGTCCTCTTCGGAAAATCCTCAGTGCCCCCTCGTTCTCACCCCAATACAGACAACTCTGCCATTGTATCTGGGGATAAGGCCTGGTTCACAAGGCAGTTAACATGTAACACGCAGAGGCATGGTTTAGTTGTGTTGGTGGTTGCGTGTATAAGGCGTGTAGCAGTAGGTTCTAGGCTACAGTCAAGCAATCAAACTGAGAAAAATGGCTTTACATTTTTCACCATTAGCATTTCAGTTTGGGGCAGCAGGCAGCCTAGAAGCTAAAGCTCTAACCAGTTACTAAATATAATACATAGCCAAAGGTATGTGGACATTTGACCATCACCCATATGAGCTGGCCGGACATCCCATTCCTAAACCTTGGGCATTAAAATGGAGTTGGCCCCCGTTTGCGGCTATAACAGCCCTCTTCTGGGAAGGCTTTACACAAGATTCTTGGGAATTTGTGCCTATTAAACAAAAAGGGAATTTGTGAGGTCAGGCAATGATGTTGGAGAAAGAAGGCCTGGCTCACAATCACCTTTACAATTCATCCCAAAGGTGTTCAATGGGGCTGAGGTCAGTGCTCTGTGCAGGCCACTTGAGTTCCTCCACAAACTTGTAGAACCATGTCTTTATGGACCCTGCAGTTGTGCAAAGGGGCACAGTCTGGCTGGAACAGGAAAGGGCCTACCACAAACTGTTGTAACAATGTTTGAAGCACCCAATTCTCTAAAATGTTTTTGTGTCCTGTAGTGGCATTAAGATGACGCTTCACTGGAACTAATTCCCCTTTCTGACTGACCAAATCTTAAGCTCGCCGCTCCGCTCTGCATTGTTACATTCTGTCAAGGTTGTGTTTCCATTAGTTGAGTTTTGTGAATTGGTCTAGCATAATTAGCAGGAAAAAGATTTTAAGGCAGCGAATAGGAGTGTAGATTTTCACTGGTGAGAAGGCTACTTCCTCTTTTACAAACATGCTTATAAACTATAAAAACTATTTCTTGATATTTAAAAAATCTGAAAAAAGCGATTCATACGAGAACATTTTCCTACACTTTGTAGTGTTTTGTTTCCTGTTGAAATGTAAGAAATAAAATGATTAAAATCATTGTACCATTATTATTTTTATGTAATGACAGTATAAGTGCATAAAATAAATTTTATAACCCCACCCACCGCTTTGGTTCCAGACAATACTATACATGTTTTTCCTCTGATACAGACCGGTAGGGTGCGCTACCCAGCGGGATGTTTGTACATGGGTACACCATAACATGATTGATGCGTACTGGCGTGGTGCTGAAGTGGGAAATAGGCATAAGTGGCCTAGCCAAAACCCTGAAAAACAACCCAAGACCATTATGCCCCCCCCCCACATTAGAAAGTGTCCACATACCTTTGGTCATATAGTGAATGTTGGATTGAAACCCCCTTATGGCACGCTGAGAAACCTGTTTTTGTTTCCCTGAAAGTGATTGTAATTACAAAAAATGCAAATTCAAGTGAATATTTTGAAAATAGTTTGCCAGATTTTATTATATTTTATATATATATTTTTTTTTTTTTTTCTCGAATTAGGATTTTCAGGGTAAGCACTGTTTTTATAGATAATGACAACCAATGTTCTTCATGTTCAAAACGATAATGCGTTCAGCATATCAATGGTTACTCTCGACGTCTGAGAAAAGAAGAAAAAAATTATTCACTATAGAATAAGACGTGTTTACTTAGCCTTGTTTCTCCTGCATACATGTGATTGGAGTTTGCTAAATAAATTGCCACTCGACTCATGTTTATATATAATTTATGATTTCTAGTTAACAATTTATTGGAGTTTTTTGGAATAGCATAGTTGACAACAGCTACAGAAAAGTAGTAAACACACACACACACACACACACACACACACACACACACACACACAAATTACTTTTGAGCCTTGCCTTTCCTCTTCGGACAGATAAAAATTCAAATGACTAATTCATTTTATTAATGTGTTTTGATTTCATATGTATTTGATTCCTTTTAACTTCCTTCCCGTTTCCTGTACATCCGCCTGCCATCTCAGCATGACTGATTACACAGAGCCTTGTTGGATGCAAACTGAAAAACCCTTAATGACAGTGCCTTCAAAGCTTTTTACTGGAGGATGCAAAATGTTTTATCTTGACGACTAAATATAAAATTGTGATACGTGATCTGTACAATGGTTGTATTGGATAGAGGCTCTGGGTATAGGTACTTGCTAAGAGTAGTATGCTGGTTTCAGAACCATGGCGCATCAGTACAGTTTCAGACAGTAAGTCTGTTTTTTTACTTGTCCAATAGCAAAAACTACCGGTACTTGTTCGAAGCAGAAGTTTCAAGACTTGTCTTTATTCCCGGGAAACAATCAATAAAAAAGCACCCCATTTTACATCGAACCCGGGGGAATTTATGGTAAAACAGTATATTTAATTTATTTTCCTAGTTATTCAGGGAGGGATTTTTGTGATGCACCAAGGCCTTATGACCTGGAAATTAAGAATTAATAGTGAAATCAGTTGCTCTTAAAAGCACCAATTCATTGTGAACTGGCATCACCTATACAAGAGGGCCCCATCACCTATACAAGAGGGCCCCATCACCTATACAAGAGGGCCCCATCACCTATACAAGAGGGCCCCATCACCTATACAAGAGGGCCCCATCACCTATACAAGAGGGCCAAAAACTAACATTCTGGTCACACTCTGGCATGCGGTTAAAATAATCTCTCAGATTATTTAGCCAAGATGTTTGACTATTTTTCTTTAAATAATGTATGTATTCCCAGTTGGAAAATCACACTGCTGCATTTTCTTTTTTATTTTTTGACCGAGATATGTCACACAAACGTTTAAGTTACAGCTTTAAGGTTACCATGGTAACAGAATAACTTTTTTGGAGAATAGTGAATTGCCAGCTTGAATCTGACTTTTTTCAAACAGTCCGAAATTGAGGAACATTGTATTCAGCCTCACTGTAAATAATTATTCTCTCGCACAATGCTTTTAAGATTTACGTTTCTGGTCACTAGACATCATTAGTCACCAATTGCAGATTAAATTGTATATCTGAATTACTGTACTTTTCCATCCAGACAAGTGCAGTCTACATTCTAGTTTTTCTGGTCCTGGACAAGCATTAATAATGTCAATCCCTGGTGGGATTCTTAATCTACGACTTTCCCTCCAAACCAGTTCAGATGTTTTCTTATAAAAGCCATTGTTGATTCCATAATTTTTGGCCTATCATGTTGTGTCATTATTTCCCTTTTAAATGCAGCTCTGATCATGTCTCTACTAAACAGTCAAGACTGCTGCATAGACTGGACAGAGTACTTTCAATGGGTTGCTCTGTGCCTCTCTACCCATCTTTCTTTCTCTGTCCCCATCTATTAATAATAATAATATTTTCAACTTCTATAGCGCTTTACAAGAACCCAAAGCACTTTACACAGTGAGGGGGAAAGCCCACCTCATCAACCACCAATGTGTAGTACCCACTTGGGTGATGCACGGCAGCCATTTTGCACCAGAACGCTCACCACACATCAGCTATCAGGTGGAGAGATGAGTAGTTATATATGCCAAGGAGGAAGATTATTAGATTGGCCTGGTTGGGAATTTGGCCATGACACTGCTGTTAACATCCCTACTCCTACGATAAGTGCCATGGGATTTTTAATGACCACAGAGTCAGGACACCCATTTAACATCCCATCCAAAAGACTGCACCCTACGCAGGGCAGATGTCCCCGTCAGTGCCCTGGGGCATTGGGATTTATCTTTAGACCAGAGGGAAGAGTGCCCCCTACTGGCCCTCCAACACCCCTTCCAGCAGCACTGGGCTCCCATCCAGGGACTAACCAGCCCCGACCCTGCTTAGCTTTAGAAGCAAACCAGCTGTGCAATACAGGGCTCTATGCTGCTATTCCCATTTTTCTGTCATCTCCGTCCCTGAGTATGTCACGTATCTCTCTGTCTGCCTTTTCAGTCTGTCTTTTCCTCATTCCTGTGCTGTCAGTCTCTCTATGAACTGTACATATTCAACATGTCTATATAAGGTGTGTCAGGGCAGTGTGTTTTTCTCTGGCGGTTGGTCCTACTCATGCCAGGTTTTAGTCCACATTAGTCTCACATGCTGCCCTTGTAGATTTTAGTGGTGTGTGTAGCATGGTGCACTGATTGAGTCACTCGTCAACTGTCCTATTGGATCCAGTTGACTGAGTGATATTCACTGATTAGCCTGGGAACTTCCAGGGACCTCCCCACACAGAAGCATCACAACAGCTACTTTATGTGCCTGTGTGAAGACCTAGGTGCCCATATGAGCTGGTGTTGCAGTTATCTATAATAACAGAGACAACAGTGAACCGTGACAAACTATGTGGCCGTAAAGGTGATGGTGCTTATATTCATTATAAATGAAATGTTACCTTTATCTTGCTGACTGACAGGTGGTCATATCAGAACGGGCTGCTTCTGGGCTGTTGCTGAGGTGATTTGAGACCGATCCTGTTACTCGTATTACTATCATCTGTAAGCTGAGGGGATATTCTGCAAAATCGTTCATTCATAAAATACTTGGCACCAGCAGAATGCAGTGAATGGGTTCTGACTTTCTACTTATCAGCTAGTGGTTTTCTAAGACGATAAACACTGGGCTGAGTAACACACACAAACCGACAGATGGTATGGCTTATACTAGCCAAACGGGGGCTGCATCTTTATCCCTCTGTTTCCCACATTGTAAATGTCCTAAACCGAACAGTAGGGCTGACAGTGTTCTTAGGGTTAATTTAGCAAAGGTAATTTCAGCTGCACCGTTCCAATATTGTATTGTTGTCCAATATAGTTTTACATCATTCTGTCACACCACATCAACGTCTGGGTGCCTCTTTCTGTCCGTTACTTTCCAGTTGAGCGTAGCAGCCAATCAGGTGCATCCATTAATATAGTTACTGGAAATGAAGTATGTGGTCGTGTGTCAGAACAGGTCTGCTCAGTGTTCTTTATTCTGTTGAGCTAAACTGTCCAGTGTCACTCAGGCCTCTGTTTATTTAACAGTAAAACCCTCTGCTTTGTCCTCCGCTGTCTTCTCGCTTCTCCTGTTGGAGGCCCGCTGGCTAACATATCTGCAGACGTGTGTGTGCGTGTGGATAGGGGGGCTAAGCACACCCTGCTGATGAGAAGTGACAGTATAAAACCAGACAAGAGACAGACTAACACACCCTGCCTGAGAGGGGATGTTCCTAGACCAAGAGAGGGCCCTAAACACACCTAGACCAGGGTTGAAACGAGGGAGTTCCAGTCAATGGTGGTGACCCGCAGGAGTGGTGGAGGGGAAGCGGTGCTCACCGGGGCAGAAGCTAATCAGTGCTGATGGCTTATGTAACACCAGACCACATGACAGCGCAGCGCTGTGATGTCACAGCTGCCTTGCTCTTGTTTTTGCTCAGCCAGTTTCTGATTGGCTGCCCTGGAGATTCACCCAGAGAATAGAGACGCTCCCAACACAGCCACACACACACACACACAGCCCAGGCTGTCCCCGCTGGCACTCGGATTACACAGTGCCTTTCAGATAGAACGCTGGTGCCGGAGAGGGAACGAGGAATTGGTCTGATTCTGTTGGAGAGCAGTTGACTGACAGCCCGATGAGAGAGGGTGTGGCCCAGGGGGAAAGCCGGGAAGAGATGGCCATGAAGCTGTTGTTCTGGGAACTGGAGCAGCACCTGAAGAGGTAAAACAGGCCTGTACTGGAGTTGATACCAGCTAGAGGCAGCCCACTGTTCACAGTGCTAGTGTAGTAGTAACAGGGTAGTGTTTTAGGATTAGCTGAAGACGTACAGATCATCTCAGTGCTTGTTGTACGAAGTGTCAGGCTGGAGAAACGAGCCATATAGAATGTAGGACACTTCACTGCAGTTAGTTGCCGTCAGGGGATTTCAGGCTTCTGATTGTCACCTCAGTTGTGTGGCGCTTGGTGTTCTGGGTCAGTATGGGATAGATTAATGTTGGATTTACTAAAGCTGTGTTCTTGGGATCTGATGGTGCTTCTCATTCCTCTCTCCAGGACCCTTAGCCTCTGCTTGTATCAGATGTATCAAAGAACACACCTGAATAACCGTGCCTACTAGGGGCTCTTTTACATATTTACAGGGACCAAAGAAGGCTCTAGACGATGGTGATTTTGTTGTGTAAACATGCAAATATGGTTATGGTGAGACACCCCCTCCCCGGAGGTAGTGAGCTCCAGATTTCCTATAGAGACCTCCCCAGACGTTTGCGTGTGTGTGTGTATGCTATTCTATCAGAACTTTGATGACTGAGGGCATAGAGAAGTACAGTGCCTTCCTGGTGAATACAAGGATGTACCTTTGCTCATCGCTGATCCGTCAATGTGACAATTACAGCGCACTCAGAAACATCTCCACTTGGCTAAGTTCCTACAGGTGAATAAAACAGCAGCTACAGGACAGAACATTGGCTGAGCTAAGCTTCTTGGAAGCCTTTCCGGAATGTGGAGGCCTGTATAGCATAGTGCTAAGTAGCTGTCATTGTGGTGTGTTTAAACTGAGGTCAGGTGGTACTCTTCGCAGGTGTATATTTAGGTCTGTCTAATAGGTTAAAGCCACCTCCAATTATATAGAACAGGAAGAGATAACAAAGCATTGAGCCTCTTACAGAACTGGTCTTGGTCAGAACCAGTGATGATGTCATTCAGATCATTGGTCTATATTTACTGTAACTGATGGAGGTATTAAGTACATGACTGGCAACTGGGGATTTTCAAGGAAAATACTGCTCTTACTGCACTCTTAATCTTTCAGTATTTTTTATTTATTTATCTCGAACCATCGGTAAGTTACAAACACACAAAATAATTACCACAATCATACATAAAAAATAACAAGTAACTATCATTAAACATTGCTTGTATGTTATTTGGTAAATCATTCTGATTCAACTTGAACATATATTCTGCGGTTTTAAATTGGACAATGTCCAAAAATTTAAACAAATTTGAATTCAAAAACAGTTGATTAGTGTGCTTGCGATACCCCTTGTGATTTATTATCCTGATTGCTCTTTTTTGCAATATGCAAAACTTTTCTGTTTTTTTCTGTATTTTAAAAATCTGTTTTTACTCAATATACCAATACACTTAGACATTTTATTACACAGATAATTAATGTGGGTTTCCAACACAGATTGTGGTCGATTAAAACACAGAGAAGCTTATTCTCATAGACTCTCAATTTTTTGTTATCAATTACTATTTTAATATCTACATTTATAATGCGATTTATAAATAACATACATTTAGTTTTAGTCAAGTTTAACAAATAATTTGTAGCAAACCAGAAATTGTATTTAATTTCTTTTGTGACCATTTGCAATTGCAACAAGTGCTTTAAGTCATCCACACAACAAACACCTGTATCATCTGCAAAAACAATTTTTTGAAATTGATAAAAAGTTTAGGGCCCAATACTGACCCCTGTGGAACATCACAGGAAACGTTTAGGCACCCTGACCTGTGAAGACCCATTTGTACAAACTGGCTCCTGTTATCCACAACTTTTTATCCAGTTATAGGTCACCCCTCTGAAGCCATACTTTTCCATTTTTTGCAACAAGATGTCATGATCAACAGTATCAAATGCTTTTTTTAGATCCATGAAAATTCGCACTGCATATTTTTTTTCATCCATACTGTTTGTTGTAATAACACTATTAGTGCAATATACATTGATCTGCCTGATCTAAACCCATACTGACTATCCATTAATAATTTGTTTTCATCAATCAAGCCTTGTGACAAAAAGTATTTAAAGTATTTTGGAGAACTGAAAGAGCAAAGATATCGGTCTGTAGTTATTAAGATTATGTAAATCGCAAGATTTGTATAATGGGATGACTTTTGCTACTTTCATTTTACCAGGGAATACTCCTGATATCAATGATGTATGCTTTGGTCTAGTAGTGAATTTAACCATTTTTTATTTATTTTTCCTCCTTGCCTAATTCCGTCTAACCCTGCCTTGTCGGCAGTTCTGCAACTCCTTGGAAAGATCTGTGGTATGGAGAAGGGTCCGTCCAACCACATGTCACCTAGCCGCCAATTCTGTTCACACTGCTCATTCAACGTGGAAGTACGTGAAAGTCAGACACGGGATAAATATGTTCACCAACCATACTTCCGTGACTGAATTTACAGGCGCTCAACCTGGACACAAGGAGTTGCTGGAGAGCGATGTGGCAGGATGATCTGATTGATAAAACCAAATCCCAGGCAGCGCTTTGGTATAGCGCTGCCTCATGCAGGAGGTCTGGGGAAAGTCAGAGAACCCATAGTCAGGCTTGAACCCCTAAATATCATGATGTACACTGTCTTGCAATGCAGCGACTTAGCCCACTTTGCCACACAGACCCCTGAATTGAACCATTTTTATAGAAGTTGTGCTCTCATACTTCAAATTTTCCTGACAGATGAAAATGGCATGGGTGACGGAGAATGATAACTGAAACAATAGGCGCTGTCGAATTTGTAATGAGCATTCACACCGTGGAGAAAGCGAGGTGTGCAGCTTTCTGACCAATCACAGCACACTGTCTTCCAGGCGACACTGAAGGGAGCTAGAAAACAAAGAATGTGCGCAACACTGTAAAATCCCATTGGTCGTCACCAAACCCCCAAAGACACAACAAATTGATGTCCTCAACACCGGTAAAAGAGTTCTCCTATGGAAACAGCTTAAACAATTTGAATGTGTGAGTGCGTGCCCATTGAATCTAAGGTATTTGGTTGAGGTGTATCAATGGAATCCATATATTTAGGAGTGCTATGCCTTCATATGGGGTGATGTGTGTTTCTGTGGGGTGTATTTGAAGTGTGTGGTGTGCCTGCTGTACATGTATGTTTGGTGTTGTGTTGGAGGTGTAGGTGCATCTACACCACAGTAGTCCATTTTTCCACAGTAGTGTTGAGAAGGCAAAAGTCAAGCCTCTGTATGGGTAAACCCCTTGTCCGCTGCATCTGTTAGCTAGTGAGACTACCCATCCAGCTTCTTGTCCTCAAGGCATTTCTTTGCATTCACATTACTATTGAAACTAGTATATCTACAGTTGTATTGTTATTGTTCAGTGGATTTAAACAAGAACAAAGCCCTTTCATCAAGCACTGTCATTATCTGAAATACAGTCAACTGTGCTTTCATGGCTTTAGGCCTACTTTGTTAAAAAGCCCCCCATCATGGAGATTTTGCAGTCTTATTACTCTGGAACCATAGTCTAACACAGGTGTTCTCTTCTGATGCAAGCCTGTACTTGTTTCTCTAGATGGAATTCTCAGGCATTGTACTCTATTTTCTCCTCCTGTTTGTAGTTGTCTTTTGGCAGCAAAGTCAAAGGTTGGGAAATGCATCTTCTGAAACGTACATCTTCCGAGAAGCCTCTGCTGATTTCCACGATAGCTGTGTGTATTCGGCCCACCATTACCCTGCCAGCATCCAGCCCAAGGGGCATCGCTTACTTCCAGGTGAAAGTGGACTGGTGTCGCTACACTGAAAAAAATGGACCATTGCCTGACCATTGTCAGGTTTACTTAATAATATTATGTGTGATTTACACAAATATATTGTGTTTCTCCTCAGAAGTGAGGAGAAACACAATGGCCCTCATTTATCAAATGTGCGTAGAAACCAGTGTAGATTTGAGCGCAGAAATCATCTTACGACGAGACCCACGTGTGATTTACAAAACTTTCGTATCACTCCAATTCCAGCGTACGAATGAGCGGCTGTTGATAAATCAGACGGTTGAAAACCATCGTAATTTACATAACACGCCCACAAATATGCATTGAT
>JACXGM010011466.1:0-15732 GCA_016801145.1 Umbra pygmaea | reverse complement strand
TCAGTCCTCAACCCTCCCTTGGATTCAGATGATTAGGTTAATAGCTCGTTTAGAGACCCTTTTCATGATATGCTAATTATTTGAGATAGGAATTTTGGGTTTTCATGAGCTGTATGCCAAAATCATCAGTATTAAAACAATATATTACCTGAAATATTTCAGTTGGTGTGCAATGAATCTAAAATATATGAAAGTTTAATTTTTATCATTACATTATGGAAAATAATGAACTTTATCACAATATGCTAATTTCTTGAGAAGGACCTGTAGGAATGATTAAAGATAAGCAGTCTCCACTTTTATTGAGACAGGTCAAGTTCGGTTTGGGATGCCTTCATACTTAAAAAGACAGCGGCAACTTTTACATTGCACATAACCCACCGGTGTATTAGTTTGATCATGCACTTTGTCAAAGTGTTTCCACACCTCTGACTTAATTTTTTTCCCCTGGGCTGACAAACTGTAATTGCTAGAACCCAGGAGTCTTTTCACCTCTGCAGCATCCATTATCGTTTTTCTCTCTAAATATCATCAACAAATCAGTCACAGGGAGAGGGAAAAAGGGAGTGGACAGAAAACGATTTGACTTAGACAGATAGGAGTTGCTTAAATTAACCAAGTTAGCAACTAAAAATGTTGCAATATGAAAGTATGTTTTTATATATTTATTTATTACCGTAATCAATTTACAGACCGAACCCGGCCCAAACCTGACGTGCCTGGAGAAATTAAGACCAAATCAACCCGAAACCGACGGGTTAGGGTCAGTCCAGTCGGGTTCGGGCAGAAATCTCAAGCTCTAGCCTATACACTATCTAGCAACTACCCAACTGGAGGAGCTGTCACAACAAGGAATATTACACTAAACCTAAATGAAAACGCTATCACTAAAATCGACATGCAATGCATTGGAATTATCATAAATATAGACAAACCACTAAACCACATGAATGAGTCCATTTTAGTCCAGTCGTCACAGCTAGTCTGTAATTTGCATCGGAAAACTGGTGTGTGGCTGTCAAGCAATGGAAACGGAGTACTGAATAGTCAAAATGACAGTGTAATAATCGTTTTCATCTTCTCTACCTCAAATGAAACTTTTATTGAGTCATGTGATCTATATTTAGGGAAGTTACTACATACACAATGAGTTGTCCATTTATAGTTGGCTTTGTTTACAATGTTCTGGCTACCATGGATGTTAAGTAACTAGCTACTATTTGTTTTCTTTCCTTCTAAAATCACTTTTTCCAACTCCATGCTGTAACTGATATTTTAGTGGGGAGCTTCAGGCCAGGTGGAAGACACTAAGGACCCAATACACCAATGCAAAAAAGGCAGCACCCTCAGAAAAGAAAGATCTGTATTTTTCAGAGACTGGAATTTATGGCTCCCCATATTAGAGGCATAACGTCTGTCTCAAATATGGACTCCCAGTTACTTAAAGGTCAGGTTTATCCACCATTTCCATCAATGAAGAATTCATACAGACACCAAATATGTACATGGTTAACATCGCACATCCCCCACAGTCTTTAAGATCCAGTGCACTTGTTATTAAATACTTTTTTCTCTTGTTTAGTTTAGCCAAGTGGGACACCCTCATCTGTCTGAGTCCTGGGATCAGCCTCCAAAAGAACACTGTCCCAGCTGCAGTCAGCAGAGCATCTCTAGGACATCCTCACCTAGAGCATTACAGAGTACCAGCACCAGTGAGCAGTGTCTGACCACCAGACCATGTACCATGTGGGGGAGAACAAGTATTTCATACACTGCAGATTTTGCAGGCTTTCCTACTTACAAAGCATGTAGAGGTCTGTAAGTTTTATTAAAGGTACACTTTAACTGTGAAACGGAATCCAAAACAAAAATCCAGAAAATCACATTGTTTGCAATTACAGAGATCATATGTTTCCTGTAGTTCTTGACCAGGTTTGCACACACTGCAGCAGGGATTTTGTCCCACTCCTCCATACAGACCTTCTCCAAATCCTTCAGGTTTCGGGGCTGTCGCTGGGCAATACAGACTTTCAGCTCCCTCCAAACATATTCTATTGGAATCAGGTCTGGAGACTGGCTAGGCAACTCCAGGACCTTGAGATGCTTCTTACGGAGCCACTCCTTAGTTGCCCTGGCTGTGTGTTTTGGGTTGTTGTCATGCTGGATGACCCAGCCACGACCCTTACTGAGAGAAGGAGGTTGTTGGCCAAGATCTCACCATACCGTGGGGCAAAAAAGTATTTAGTCAGCCACCAATTGTGCAAGTTCTCCAACTTAAAAAGATGAGAGGCCTGTCAATTTCACCATAGGTACACTTCAACTATGAAAGACAAAATAAAAAAATAAAAAATCCAGAAAATCACATTGTAGGATTTTTTATGAATCTATTGGTAAATTATAGTAGAAAATAAGTATTTGGTCAATAACAAATTTCATCTCAATACTTTGTTATTTATCCTTTGTTGGCAATGACAGAGGTCAAATGCTTTTTGTAAGTCTACAAGGTTTTCACACACTGTTGCTGGTATTTTGGCCCATTCCTCCATGCAGATCTCCTCCAAAGCAGTGATGTTTTGGGGCTGAAGCTGTTCAACACAGACTTTCAACTCACTCCAAAGATTTTCTATGGGGTTGAGATCTGGTGACTGGCTAGGCCACTCCAGGACCTTGAAATGCTTCTCAGGAAGCCAATCCTTTGTTTCCCGGGTGGTGTGTTTGGGATCATTGTCATGCTGAAAAGCCCAGCCACGTTTCATCTTCAATGCCCTTGCTGATGAAAGGAGGTTTTCACTTAAAATCTGACGATACATGGCCCCATTCATACTTTCCTTTACACGGATCAGTCGTTCTGGTCCCAGAAAAACATGCCCAAAAATGATGTTTCCTCCCCCATGCTTCACAGTAGGTATGGTGTTCTTTGGATGCAACTCAGCACTCTTTATCCTCCACACACGACGCATTGAGTTTTTACCAAAAAGTTCAATTTTGGTTCTATATGACCATATGACCTTCTCCCAGTCCTCTTCTGGATCATCCAAATGCTCTCTAGCAAACCTCAGACGGGCCTGGCTTAAGCAGGGGGACACATCTGGCACTGCAGGATTTGAGTCCTTGGCGGCATAGTGTGTTATTGATGGTAGCCTTTGTTACTTTGGTCCCAGCTCTCTGCAGGTCATTCACTGGGTCCCCCCCGTGTGGTTCTGTGATTTTTACTCACCATTCTTGTGATCATTTTGACCACACAGGGTGAGATCTTGCGTGAAAGCCCTGAATCGAGGGAGATTATCAGTGGTCTTGTATGTCTTCCATTTTCTTATAATTGTTCCCACAGTTGATTTCTTCACACCAAACTGCTTACCTATTATAGATTCAGTCTTCCCAGCCTGGTGCAGATTTACATTTTGGTTTCTGTTGTCCTTTGACAGCTCTTTGGTCTCAGCCATAGTCGAGTTTGGAGTGTAACTGTTTGAGGTTGTGGACAGGTGTCTTTTGTACTGATAACAAGTTCAAACAGGTGCCATTAATACAGGTAATGAGTGGAGGACAGAGGAGCCTCTTAAAGAAGAAGTTACAAGTCTGTGTGAGCCAGAAATCTTGCTTGTTTGTAGGTGACCAAATACTTATTTTCCACCATAATTTACCAATAAATGTCATTAAAAATCCTACAATGTGTTTTTCTGGATTTTTTTTCTCATTTTGTCTCTCATAGTTGAAGTGTACCTATGATAAAAATAACAGGCCTCTCTCGTCTTAAGCGGGATAACTTGCACAATTGGTGGCTGACTAAATACTTTTTTTCCTCACTGTACATAGCCCCATCCATCCTCCACTCAATATGGTGCAGTCGTCCTGTCCCCTTTGCAGAAAATCATCCCCAAAGAATGATGTTTCCACCTCCATGCTTAACGGTTGGGATGGTGTTCTTGAGGTTGTACTCATCCTTTGTCTTCCTCCATACATGGTGAGTGGAGTTGAGACCATAAATCTTTACCTTTGCCTCATCAGACCACATGACCTTCTCCCATTCCTCCACTGAATCATCCAGATGTTCATTGCCAAACCTCAGATGTGCCTGGACAAGCGCTGGCTTGAGCAGGGGGACCTTGCGTGCACTGCAGGATTTAAATCCATGACAGTTTTCATTGAGGCTGTGGTCCCAGCTCTCTTTAGGTCATTGACCAGGTCCTGTCTTGTAGTTCTGGGCTGATCCCTCACCTTCCTCATGACCATTGATGCCCCAAAAGGTGAGATCTTGCATGGAGCCCCAGACCGAGGAAGATTGACTGTCATCTTGAATTTCTTCCATTTTCTAATAATTGCACCAAAAGTTGTTACCTTCTCACCAAGATGCTTGCCTATTGTCCTGTAGCCCATCCCAGCCTTGTGCAGGTCTACAATTATAGATTTATTTTTATCCCTGATGTCCTTACGCTGTGGCTTAAATCAATTGCCCGAGATTGAAACCTGGACTGAAGAAATCATGGATTCATTTTGAAGCAACAAAAAGAAGATCAGGTTTTGCACCAGCAGCCAGTGCATCGACTGTTACCCTGATCTGAGCGCTAGTTCAGTGTTAGATTTTTTTGTAAATTTTTTTTTTAAATGCATGTTTGCTTGATTTACACCTTTTCCATTGACAGTTTGCACTGTTGTTCTTAATACACCTTTGTTTGATATTAACAAAATATATATTACATATCATCAGTGTTGGTCAAGTTAGTTAAAAAAAGTAGTTAGTTATAGTTACTAGTTACTTCTCACAAAGAGTAACTGAGTTAGTAACTGAGTTACATCATTATAAAAGTAATTAATTACCAGGGAAATGAACTATTGCGTTACTTTAAAAAATCAAGTATGTCAAATAACTTGGAAGCCCCCAATATTATATATGTTAAACAAATGAAATGGACACAAAATAGAATCAATTATTAGTCTGAGTTATAAGAGTTTGCGGTGGTGAAAAATGTAGTTTAAGTTGCTTTGCTGTCGTGGCTCCATCTCCTTTTGTAGCGGAGCTCACGTTATCAGCTGCATTCTTGCACACATGAAGTTGTGTAGACCACAGCAAGCCAAGATGACTTTCTTCACTCTCTTGGGCCCTAGGGTGATGGTATCAACCAAATATTCCACCATCCAAAACCTGTCCATTGCATTCAACAACATACCGGAACCTGTAATTGCCTGCCACCAGAGCCATTAACACAATGGAGAAGTTGTGATTATAGTTTTAGAACATAGATCCAGACTGGGGTGAAAAAAGTGAATAGAAATGTGTCACACAGTTCCTGGAATCCACGTGCTACCTTCTGCCACTCTTCCACTGTGTTTGGGCACTGAAACATATTGCTTAACATTATGCTCGACATACAGCTCTGGAAAAATTAATAGACCACTACAAATTTGTCCTAAATCAATTAGTATTACTACATCAAAAAATTTCAGAAAGTTGGTTTAGCAACAAGCAGTCACTAATATTTCTAATTCCACTGGAGAGAAATAGGCGTTTGTGTTTTCACCTGTTGCCATTGAGGATGGCTTTTTATATCTTGTGCTTTACTCAGGGTTGCTTCAACTAAGATTTGACTGAACTAATTGTTGCCACTTATTCAGAAACCGTTAACTCTTGAGTTTGACAGTTCAGTGGCAGTCAACACAGAGTTGTGGTTTCAACTCAGTTTGTCAACCCTGCTTTCTGAAATACCCCCATTATCAGTAAGTTTATGGAAGAAAAAATCTATTTTACCTAAACACCAGAGATACTGATGATTTTGCTGTGTTCTCTTAATTCTTTCCAGAGCTGTATGTCTAGATTAAAATAGATCATTGTATATAAAACCATGTTCTGAAAATGTTCACCTTTTGCTATGACAATTTTGCATTCCAACTGCCCAATGTATTTGATGCATCCTTTTGGATCAGGTGAGTACAGTATTTGGTGTAAGCACATTAAAAATATTTCCAGTCAAACAATTTCTCAATGTGTCAATGTAATAAAATGTGTTTTTTATGATGGAATATAACGTTTGTATGTATAGCGTTAGCAAACAAATTATTGCTACAGTTGACAGACTATTTTGTACATTTCTAAAAACATGATATGAACTTACCCGTTGTCAAAAAAGTACAGCGTTATCAGCCGTCTCCCACCGCGATGCCCGCCTTTAAGTACTTTTCCTCCAAATGAGAAATTGGAATTCATATCTCATAGTGTCTACCCATTCTGTGGTACTTTTAAAAGAGGGTCTTGTGTTCATTTTCTTCATGTTTTGCATCTGCCATCTAATGGGCCAGAGAATTAGCACATGTGCAAAACGAATAGTCAGTAGTGTTGAAATCAATTGCCGCAGTGTGAACCGAGACGCGACGCAACTAGTCGCTACCTCCAACAAAGGTGCTAAATGCTTTCGCAACCATGTCTCAATGGATCGCTAACATTGTTGCAGTGAGCAGCAGCTATAACAGAATGGTGAGGCCACAGTGATCACATAGTTACCACAACAGGATGATGATGAGTCTACAGAGAACACATGGTCACCATACCAGGATGAAGATACTGTGTACCACAGGGCTAGCATTTGTTTTGGCAAAATAAAGCAAATACGGAAGTGTCATAAACCTCCATTCTATCTTGCAAAGACACTTGCATTCGGGCTTTGTGCTGCTTTGCGCCAGGGGCAAGATAGGGCCCATGGTCACAATAACAGGATGATGAAGCTATTAGTGAACACATGTTCACAATAACAAGATGATGAGGAAACTTTTCTTGTGCTTTTGGGTCAATAGTGGTGTATGTCTTGGAGTTTTGGCACAGAAACCTTCTGTGTTTAGTATGCACCTTACTGTGCTCATTAAAACCTCAGTGCCTGTTGTCACCAAGTCTTGCTACAGGTCTTTTGCAGTCAATTGAGGGTTTTTCACAATCTCTCATCTCAGAAATCTGGTTGCAGCCATTGATAGCTTCCTTTTTCTGCCCCGTTCATGTAGTGTAACCACTGTTCCCTTAAATTTGAACTTGCAAACTATACTTCCAACATTCAGTGCCTTTGCTATCTTTCTTTATTTAGTTCCTTGTTTGTGAAGGGCAATGATCTCTTCTCTTAACTTTTCTGGACCAAACTTTTGACTTAGCCATGTTCCTCACATGTAGTCAAACTACTTGTCAAACACATTTCATGTGTTCCAGCTCAAGCTAATGAAGCCCTTGATAAGTTGTGTCAGGTGTGTTGAGTCAAAACATGTTTTGCATGTTTGTGGTCTTGTGAGGGATTCTGTTCAGAGGGTTGGATAATTGTGAGACGTCATTGTGAGTTGCATTTTTAATAGGATTTGGGAAATCCACTTAAAGCATTCATTGTGTTGAGATATTTCATTTGCTTTGTTTGATTTGTTCATTGCAAACATCTTAGTCTGTTCATTTTGACCAAAAACACGATTTGCAATGGGGGTTAAATAATTTTGATTGCAACTGTTCAGGAGAGCTTTAGTGGTATTGGTTGAATAATTTGACAGCAATTTAGTGACAAACTTTTGGAAGACCACTGCGTTGCATAGTTTGACCGAGTGGCTCATAGAATTTGCCACATGGGTCAAGAGGAGGGATATGACAGATGATTATACGTTTTTTTTGTTAAGATTAAATCAGGAATGATTGACTTTCATTTATATAGAATGACTGACTTTAATTATATCTCTTTCAGTAAGAGAGACTTTTTGACCTTTAGATATGATTATAGATATGACTAGACTTTAGATTTTAGATCTTAAACCTTAGGCTATTAATGTTCTTCTAATTAGAATTTAGAATGATTAGATTTTATTGTAAACCTTATTCTATAAAGGTTTTTAAATTAAAATGCAGATTTTAATTTAATTAGCTACTTTTAGTTTTTATGTCTTTTACTTAAAGGGAAACTTCACCCTACAGCTATCTGGAGGTGCTAGTAGCTTCTCCCAGACATTTGTAGATAACAGTGAGATATGTTTCACACATGCCGGGCTAGTGTAAGAGCAAGATTTGAAATTTTGCGGGGAAACTTCATACTCTGACTTTACCATGTGGTTTGAATGGACTGTGGAGATTGGAAAAAAGAATATAGGTGTGTATTCTGTCGCGAAAATAAGCATCCCTTTTATACTGATCTGGCTTTCAAACCTATTCCTTAAAGCCTCAGTTGTCTTTGCTTTTTTTAAGGTATAGCTTGTCTTTCTGTGAAGTTTCTATCAGCCGTTTCAATCCTAAACAGACGAGGTAGTATGATTTTTTCGGTATGTAGAGAACTACAGTGCTGGCTTCCTTGATCCAAGCCCCGCCCACCCGGCATGTTCTCTGGATTCTATGAAACAGTTTGTAAACAAAGTTTCTGGTAACAAAATTGCTACTAACCAAGGATTTGCAGATGAGGAATTTTACAACTTGCTTTTACATTCTGAGTTACATCCAACCATACATGTTTGGGCCCAAGTACACCGAAGAACATTTACTACAAATGGAGTTGGATCTTCAGCTTTTTGGCAGCATCTTCTACAGATAATCCAGTTGAAACGCGGTTAAATTCTAATTGCCTAAGTGCTTCTGAGGGTAATGTTGATCCATGACTACTTAAGAAGAAACCATTTGCTGCAATAAATGGGATCCTGGACAAGCTTTACTTTTAAGGGTTGAAACTAAAACGACTGCCAACCGCATATGCGTCACTCAACACAAACGTTTTCCAGCACACATGGACAGAGACGTAGCAAGTGGACAAATAACAAATGAGTAAGTTTATTAAACCTATTTTCTGTACCTTGATAATCGAGCACACATCGTGTCTGTGGTAATGTTATTGTACTGTATGTGTAGTGTGCCACCTGTATTTAGTAGCTAGTTGAGTGGGTCAATTACTATACCTAACTATATATAGGCTATTCTTTCTAGATAAAGAAAAAATGGATGGGATTGCATTGCTTTTCAGCAACTTTCGGGCTGTAGTGCTGGTTAAATCAGCACTTTGATCCCTTTCGTAAACTTCCTACCTAAAATGCAGACTGCATACCCAAACTTTTTTATATTGAAAAGTGTGAAAGATTACTCCTTCTTTTTGGGCTTACTTGTAATTTCTGCAACCAGGTACAGAACACCAAACGGGCATGATGAATAGAAATTGGACTACAATTTCAAAAACAAATATGTATAACTTTCTAGCATCAAGCTCTACAGAGGTGTTCTGTTGAATTGCCCATGTTCTGTGTCGGTGTGTTCAAACGGGGACGGGCACTAAATTCGCTTGGAATTCTGGGAGTTGTGGTAGCTCAAGTTTAGACAGCTACAGAAGCACCCCAGTGGATGCAAAAGGAACTGAAATATACTATCGGCTTTTCTCTGATATATTGAAAAATAACAAATGTGTATATGACAAAAATCATCTATATTAACGTTTGTATATGTAATCCTATGAATCTGATTTACTGTGGAACAGTCCTTTAAGTATAATTAGGATCTTTGATTCAGATTTTAATTATTTACTTTTTTTAATTTAATTTAAATCAGGATGATTATTGATTTCAAGTTTACTTAGATTTCATTTCATGAGTTAAGTCTTGCAAACATCTAAACAACTACAGATGTTTTAACCCTTTTATGGAAGATTAAGTTTTTACTAAGTAGGAGTCTGAATCATGCCACAAGTCCTCATCAAAGAAGGCGTATCTCATGCCTGTGCCAATGACAGTCATCCCAAAGCCAAACCAGTCTAAATCTACAAGGAGACTGTTTGAGCTCACAGACTCACTGGATGAATGCTGAGGACGGTCAAGCAGAGAACACAGATCACACTTTGTCTACAAGGTTTTAGATGCTCATATAGAATTCCTTCCTCAACACTAGTCTAAAGTTTAGTTCTGCTGAATGTAATGATTTTAATGTCTGTCCAAATCCAGTTCACTGTCTTTGTCACACAATATCTTTCTCAAATCTCTCCTTTGTCCCAAATAATCATAATTATTGTTTTTTTAAAGATCCTACCGTAGAGCTCCTGAATGGCCATCTTGTCATCAAGAGGAAGGCTGTAGGATGTCATGTCTTTTACGGCTCCTTGGTAGTAGGGCCTCATGATGGAGGGATCGGAGGAAGAGTGGGACAAGCCCAGGGCGTGGCCAAACTCATGTACTGCCACTGTAAAAAGGTCTGTTGTACCACTATACCCTGAGAAACCAGAAGGTCTTTGTTATTCAATCAGACATTCGATAAGATCACTCATAAAAAAACTGCCTGTTTTTCTTTAATAATTTTTCATAATACCCATCTTAACAAACACTCACCCATCTATCCCTTCACCCATCCAAATAAAGGAAGAGCTAGGTCATACATTGCTCTTGTAATTTCTGATACACTGCCCTTCCCATGTCAGGGCCACATAACTGATTATACACCCATGCATCTATGCATCTTTAAAAATACCTTCATTGCTCCAGTACTCGTCGTCATCAAAGTGTGTGTCCCCTGCAACATCATCCGTCCCTGGGAAGAAGGCATGGGCAAGGGTGCCCCCTCTGCCATCAAAAGGGTACCCGTCATCATGGAGTGAACGGGAAAAAGACACTCTGATGTCCCCATCAATTCCAGAAAGCTGTCTGAAGCTTAGGGGGGCCACGTCACTCCAGGCCTTAAAAGCCAGATTCAGGATCCTTGTCACCTCCTCCGGACGGGAAACAGACTTCGAGAAGGAGGGGTTTGGGTAACTGTGGACACTGGATACAAGAATGATGTCACTATGAATGAATACATGCACACTGAATCTGCTTACCAATTAGAGCATAGTACCTTGTGAAAAGCAACCAATGTGAAAAGAAATTGACATTTTGTACTACAGACAATCACAATTGTATGCAAAAAAATATATATGTATATATATATATACATATGTATACTACACTTTAAAAACAATATTTGTTGTTTTAACTTATGTTATTTAGTGAACTAGTTGTATGGCATTTTCAAGCTCGGAGTACTTTACATTTTTAGTTATCCTATATTAGATCAAATTTACCTTGACTACTAAAAGACTGTTGACCATTTTTTCAGTATGATGAAATATTCCTGGTTTACTAAACATAATTTGCAGCTATATTAACCTGAAATAGTAAGTTGTTTTAAATTAAGCGCAAGTTATTATTATTCCTTTATTATGTAGAGTTCAATCAATTTCTAATGTTGTTTTGTCAATACTATATTACAGTTAATTAAGCATTAATCATTTTGAAATTCAAATATAAATATGCATGCAAGTACATTGTACCAGCATTACTAGGACCGGCTGTGCAAACCGCTCAACCCTCCAAAATTAGAAGGGGCTAATTGAAAGCAAAATAGATTTGTCAGTCAGTGTGAACAGTAATGGTGTAAATTGGAGGACAACTCTCGGACGGTTTTGATATCAGTTCGTCATAATTAATCATACATAATGTAACAACAAACTGTGTAATAAGAAATACAGAAATGTACTTTTATTTCTTTAAAAATGAATATTACATTTTGTTAAATCATCTTGAAATCTACAAATGTTGTATACATGTATGCACTAGAAACATTCAACATTGTAATTATCTTAACATGATTTTTGTCAACAGAACTGTAATCTTGTTTAGTTGACTCAACTTTTGGGATTTGAATAGAAAGTTGAGTAAACACACATCTTAGTTGATTCAATTTGATATTTTATGTAAGGACAAGTGAATGACTAAGTGTATTCAACTTGCTTTTGTATGTTAAAGCTAGGGTATGCAATTCACTTCTAAAACACTTTTTGTCAAATTCATTGAAACTGACTATATACTAATAAAAGCCCAAAAGATAAAAGCTTTGAAACACATCTGAAAAAAAGCAAGTGTCTGTAGTAGGCACAGCCCTACTATAAACAATGCCAATCACTTTCTTTGGCGCGATGATTGGATTGGCAGGATAACTGTCAATCAACCTCATCAATGCATGCCCGGAGATACCTGATTTGACATGCACCCCCGGGTCACAAATCTGATGAAGCTCGTACAGTCATACTAACCTGTGAAGATGCAGCAGTATAGATAATCTAAATAATGGCTGAGAAAGTCCCAGTGCAACCCAAAACTATCAAAAAAGGAAGACATTGTTTGAATCGACTATGAACAAAAAAGCTTTAGATAATGCACGTAAAGACTGACCTGGCTTTTCAGCGATGGCGACAACTCCGAGATTCCAAGTTGTTGAAGAGTGGTTTGCTTTTTTTCTGGTAGAAATGTAATCTTGCATTTTTTATTTGGATGTTAATACCAGGAATTAGACATCAACGCGCGTTCAGAAGTTTTGGAGGCGTGGGTTTTGAAAGTAGTTCTAATGAGAGGAGGTGGGACTTTTTCCGTTCGATAATTTGAAATGCTAGCCATTTTTTGCTACTTTTTAGTGATTGCATACCCTAGTTTTAAGACAATTAATTGCTTTTAGTTATCATAGATTGACATTTGTCAATGCAATTGTAGTCTTGCTTTAGTTGAGTGAGTACATTGTTTTTTGCTAACTGAACTTGATTGTATATGTTTATACATTTTGATTGGGTTGAGGTCAAATGATTTGTCAAATCAACACGTTAACATTTAGTTAACTTGGTTAGATAAGATGTGGTATTTTCAATTAATCGCAAAAACCTTTTTTACAGTGTATTTTGAACCCAGTTAATTGACAATAATATTTAACAAAGAAGAACACTCAATGTACTCAGAATGCATAAACTCCAAAGTTTGCACACCTCCATGTTAGGTCAGTCCTATCCCAGCGAAGGCCTGACAGAGCATATCTCCTTTTTCTCTTCTTCAGCATGTCCTCTGATCCAACGATGTCAGGGAGAGAACATCTAGGTGTCTGCATTAGGTTGAGAGTGTCATCATCTGAACATACAGATGCATATGACACGTGGCGACTTAGTTAAGGCATCTAGCTATATTGCATCATTACATTAGTAAAATATAATGCATTATAGCATTTATGTTATCAGATGTCTTAAAAAGATTATATGAATAAAGAGAGACAACTGTTATAAATCATGTTAATGCATGTATTAAAAGCTCATACACTCTTATAACAAGCATTCAATTTGCAGGGGTTAATAAGTTAAACAGTTTCCCTTGGGTTCCAGTGAATCGTACTGTTCATTTAATATTTGCTATGACTCCTTGTCACTCCAGGTTTGCCAGTAATTTTGCAGTGATATTGCACATACATAAATACATATGTGCTTCGAGAACAGAGGGTTTTCAACTTGGTTTGAAGTGACAAAGATTCACTTAAGTGAACAACGCAGTACCCAGTCTGCCTGTTTCCTTGATCCCTCCAAATCTTTGCATCTGGCGGATCGCATACTCAATCCCATCCTTTGTCTGCAGCTTGCTCGTGCGAGGGTCAGGAGGAGGGAGGTACCCATATCGGCTCAACCAATCCTGACAGAAAACAGGAGAACAAACCTTAATTTCAATTGCTCTGATGCTATGAATAATTACTGGGATCTTGAAAATAAAAATAATAAGACATCTGAGAGAAATAAATGTACTAACCAATTTTCCTATAGGCTCCAAATCTTAGTGCATAGAGCATGGTTCCAATATATTGTCACTATTGCAGAAATGTTCATGGTATTAAGCTTGTAGGCTGACCAGTGATCAGTAGAGAAAGATATCCAAATTAGAACCTATTTAGTATGCAAGTGGCCTTGTCTGAGCTATTTTTACTTTTAGCCTGTCCAAAAGATAACCTCATCTGAGCTTTTTGTTTGTGAAAGTTCATGGACACCATGGATAAATCCTTTAGCTGAAGGTCTTTAATAGTTTTATGTGCACATGGGAGATGACCCAAGTGTGGACCACAGTCAACTACAAGGTGGGGCTTTGACAAGCAATAGCCATCAAATTGGAATGCTGTGACTGCCAAACAGGAATTGCCAAATGAAGTTGAAAATGTGTAACCATTATTTTATTTCACTGTGACAAAATAGCAGAGCTGGTGTGCTGTAGGAACAATCAGCAACGTCAGAATATGCAAACTTAATTTCTTTCTATGAGAGAGATGGTTGACTCGTAAAATGTGTCAAAAATTAAGCCCAATGAGTTTCTAAACTAACAGATACACCGTAGGTTTGAAATTTACCAGGACAATAACTACTCTGCTTTGAGTAAAGGCATGAGCATCTCACCATTTAATAACGATCGCTCCGTTGTCAGTGTGTGATTTGCCTGTGAAGAGTAGTCTAATGTAACATAAGCACAAATTTCTGAATGTTGTATGCAAGCAGTGACAGTCCTCTTGTATAGCTAGTTACTGTAGATTGCTGTGTTGTTGAAAAATATTGTCTATTTTCTGTGCTGAGCTACATATCATATAATCACATCAAGATAGCGTATAGTTGTGATGTGTTTGTGAAAATCTTTGCACTAAATTAACCAGAAAATAGTCCACGATGGCTTCTTTTTTGTGCGACATGTGGTTTGATGAACAGTGTGCGTGCCACTCACCATCCCACAGATCTGGACAAGGAGTTGCAGAGCTGCCGACAACGGGCAGGATTGGAAGAATTGGGAGGAAGAATTTAAAGAAAATAAAAAATCACTGACGCCAAACCTTTGAACACTAGTGTATGTTTGCTTGCTTCAAATCTGCAAAGTAGTTAAAATGCTGTCAGTTCTCCTTTTTTTTGCTGTATCTGCATCAGAACTACAGAAATAAATTTCAAAGTAATGCAAATGTTTTAGAGTAATGTTGGTGTATTACAACATTGAAAATGACAAAAATAATTTAAAATAGCTAGTAACAAATAATTTTAATTGCAACAATTTGGTTTGCAGACCTTTATCAGGCATAACAGACAAGAAAATAGTGGGTGTATAAATACACATGTCATACAAAGCACCTGTAAAACAATTACATCAATTACTCTGAATGGTGACATCACCAAATAGTCACATACATGATGCAAACAACAATCACATAATTTAGTAGCAGAATTATATACTTAAAACTAACAACTCTGCAATAACTACTTACTCCCATAAAACATTTCATATATATATATATATATACACATACATATACATAAATATATATACATACACATACACTCACCTAAAGGATTATTAGGAACACCCATTCAATTTCTCCTTAATGCAATTATCTACTCAACATGGCACATGGCAGTTGCTTCAATGCATTTAGGGGTGTGGTCCTGGTCAAGACAATTTCCTGAACTTCAAACTGAATGTCAGAATGGGAAAGAAAGGTGATTTAAGCAATTTTTAGCGTGGCATGTTTGTTGGTGCCAGACGGGCCGGTCTGAGTATTTCACAATCTGCTCAGTTACTGGGATTTTCACGCACAACCATTTCTAGGGTTTACAAAGAATGGTGTAAAAAGGGAAAAACATCCAGTATGCGGCAGTCCTGTGGGCGAAAATGCCTTGTTGATGCTAGACTTCAGAGGAGAATGGGCCGACTGCTTCGAGGTGATAGAAGGACAACTTTGACTGAAATAACCACTCGTTACAACCGAGGTATGCAGCAAAGCATTTGTGAAGCCACAACACGCACAACCTTGAGGCGGATGGGCGACAAAAGCAGAAGACCCCACCGGGTTCCACTCATCTCCACTACAATTAGGAAAAAGAGGCTGCAATTTGCAAGAGATCATCAAAATTGGACAGTTGAAGACTGGAAAAATGTTGCCTGGTCGGATGAGTC
>JACXGM010011465.1:10348-25088 GCA_016801145.1 Umbra pygmaea | reverse complement strand
TGTTTTGTCTCCTTTAAGTGGATTCTATTGTATTTTGTCTCCTTCAAGTGGATTCTATTGTGTTTTGTCTCCTTCAAGTGGATTCTATTGTGTTTTGTCTCCTTCAAGAATATTTTTATTCTGTTTTGTCTCCTTTAAGTGGATTCTATTGTGTTTTGTCTCCTTCAAGTGGATTCTATTGTGTTTTGTCTCCTTCAAGTGTATTCTATTGTGTTTTGTCTCGTTTAATTGGATTCCATTGTGTTTTGTCTCCTTCAAGTGGATTCTATTGTATTTTGTCTCCTTCTAGTGGATTCTATTGTATTTTGTCTCCTTCAAGTAGATTTTTATTCTGTTTTGTCTCCTTTAAGTGGATTCTATTGTATTTTGTCTCCTTCAAGTGGATTATATTGTGTTTTGTCTCCTTCAAGTGGATTATATTGTGTTTTGTCTCCTTTAAGTGGATTCTATTGTATTTTGTCTCCTTCAAGTGGATTATATTGTGTTTTGTCTCCTTCAAGTGGATTCTGTTGTGTTTTGTCTCTTTCAAGTAGATTTTTATTCTGTTTTGTCTCCTTTAAGTGGATTCTATTGTATTTTGTCTCCTTCAAGTGGATTCTATTGTGTTTTGTCTCCTTCAAGTGGATTCTATTGTGTTTTGTCTCCTTCAAGAAGATTTTTATTCTGTATTGTCTCCTTTAAGTGGATTCTATTGTGTTTTGTCTCCTTCAAGTGGATTCTATTGTGTTTTGTCTCGTTCAAGTGGATTCTATTGTGTTTTGTCTCCTTCAAGTGGATTATATTGTGTTTTGTCTCCTTCAAGTGGATTATATTGTGTTTTGTCTCCTTCAAGTAGATTTTATTGTGTTTTGTCTCCTTCAAGTTGATTCTGCTGTTTAGTCTCATTCAAGACATTTCTAATGTGCTGTCTTCAAATGGATTCTATTTTACAATGCCTTCCTTCAGAGACCAGCCTCCTCCATGACAACGTGGCATTTGTTCTGTGTCTGGACACTCTGGCCAATGGAGATGAGCTGTTCCTGCATGTGTCCCGCCCCCCCAAGCCAGGCACCCTTCAGCACACCTTTGTACAGCAGCTGGAGCAGGTAAATTCTCCCACCAGCAGATACTATAAGTGTTCTTTGGACCTTAAGAAGTGCTATATAAGTACCATGTATTATTATTATTATTATTATTACTATAGGATGTGTCTTATTAACTGAAAATACAATCATCCCACCACCCGCTATTTCAGGTGGTTTCTTCCCGCTTCCCTTGGGTGAAGCTTGTGATGGTCCACAAGAAGATCAACCTGGGGGAGACCACTGTGGCTTGGGAGCATGAACGCTACGCCATGCGCAGGATACCAGGCTTCACATTGTCTCACCTGGAAGACCCCAAAGCCACGCTAAGAGGCTCCATCCTGGACACGATGTACGCTCTCTGTTTAACCAATGACTACACTCCTCTATGCTGGAGTAAATAACAACAGTTGCAAACTGTTCTGCAATCAAAAATATTATCCATTCCATCAACCAAACTTAAAAAACACTGCAAGCTATCTATACAGTGCATCCGGAAAGTATTCACAACACTTCACTTAACAAAATTCTGATAGTCTGATAGAACAAAGATTGAACTCTATGGCCTGAATGGCAAGTGTCATGTCTGGAGGAAACTGCGCACTACTCATCACCTGGCCAATATTATTCCTACAGTAAAGCATGATGGTGGCAACATCATGCTGTGGGCATGTTTTTCAGTGGCAGGAACTAGTAGACTAGTCAGGATTGTAGGAAAGATGAATGCAGCAATGTACAGAGACATCCTTGCTATAAACCTGCTCCAGAGCGCTCTGGACCTCAGAGTGGGGCGAAGGTTGATCTTCCAACAGGATAATGACCCTAAACACACAGACAAGATAACAAAGGAGTTGCTACCGGACAACTCTGTGAACGACCTTGAGTGGCCCAGCCAGAGTCCAGACTTGAACCTGATTGAACATCTCTGGAGAGATCTGAAAATGGCTGTGCAGCGATGCTCCCCATCCAACCTGATGGAGCTTGAGAGGTCCTGCAAAGAAGAATGGAAGAAACTGCCCAAAAATAGGTGTCCCAAGCTTGTAGCATTATACTTGAACAGACTTGAGGCTGTAATTGCTGCCAAAGGCACTTTAACAAAGTATTGAGCAGAGGCTGTGAATACTTATGTACATTTTTTATTTTTTTATTTTTAATAAATTTGCTAAGATTTCAAAAACACATCTTTCACATTGTCAATATGGGGTAATGTTTGTAGAATTTGAGGGAAATTATGAATTTATTACATTTCGGAATAAGGGTTTAACGTGACAAAATGTGAAAAAAGTTAATTGCTTAGAATACTTTCCGGATGTACTGTAACTACAAATTCAGTATAAACTCACAGATTACATTGTCTCAGTGCTTCTTACCTGAACTGTGTTCATTCTTTGTATGTTGCCTTTGGCATTACGTCTGTTAGGCTTACAGGACATAGAGTATATTAGTGTAGATGGTCCTGGAGTGCTACCATCCTGTAGGATTTCAGTCCAACAGGACATAATATAGACTAATTTAGTTCATGAACGAGCCAATTATCAGGACCAGATCATTATCAGGTGTGCTAAAGAGAAAACAATCAGGACTTTAGGTCTCTATGACCAATAGATCCCTGGTCTAGATATCCTGGTGACACCCTGGTGTTCCACCCTTCCAACAGGTCACATGTGGACTTGCGAAAGATGAAGCGCAATGCCCTCATTATCGCAGAATCGTTGGCTCGATTTATGTTCAATCTCTCTGACAAGGTAAAAAAATAAATGTTCACACAACCACAAGCTCTCAATTTAACTAATGGCATATTCCTTCAGAAATAGCATGTTTTCTTTGAATCGAGAAGAAAACGTATATGACGTTATTCTTTTCTCATAACATACCTCCTGAATTATGTTTCAATAGGGTTCCCCAAAAGACATCCAGGTCTTCAGAGGGCAAATGGTAAGATTCAATTGGCTCATTTATTCCCTCCCCACTTCACCACAGGCTGTAGCTGCAAATGAGAATACGTTCTTGCCTGGTAAAATAAAGTTAAACTAACTAACTAAGACGTTTTTAACTTGAAACGTTTATTCATCTTGCAGTCACAACTGTGTCAAATAGTTGAATTTAAACTGAAGTACGTTTCAAGTTAGGGAAACATTTTGAAGTTGCCTGACTTCAGCCTTGTTGTCCTTGTCAATGTTTTCCAGGAGTTTCAGGATAGTCGCATGTCCACACTGATGTCCTTACTGGGCTCCGTCCCACGGGCCACACAACTCGACAGGGAGCCCAAAAACACCATTCTGGTGAACTCTCTGGAGCAAGAACTGAGGCATTATCTGCACCAGGTTCACAGACACACCTTCCGCCAAGACAAGAGGTACGACAAGACTAAATGACACACAAATGGAATTAGATGGCTCAGTTGTTAGGGAGTCAGCCTTGTAGTCGGAAGGTTGCCAATTCGATTCCCTACTGTGCCAAAAGCTGTGAGCCCTTGAGCAAGGCACTTTACCCAGAGCTGCTTCATGTCCCTGTATTTACTGTAAGTTACTCTAGATAAGAGCAACTGCTAAAGGACAAACATTTAAATGAAAAAGACAAGCAATACAACGACACAGATAATGATACTGACACACGCGCAAAGAGAACGCAAGATTGGCAATAAAAACTATTAGAAATTTTACAACAATTGTAAAAATAAAATAGACTGTCCTTATAGATATTCATTGTCTCTCTGATTGTTACAATGCTTTGTTTCTTTAGGGATCCTGAGCTCATCTTCTTTGACCAAATGGAGCAACAAATGATGATATACAGGTAGAAGAATTACATAACTTCTTTAATAAATAAAAAAAAATAAACAAGATATTATAGTAGGTCTTTACAGACAAACTATACAAAAGCACAGAACATGCCCAATTAAAAAATAAATGCAATACCTTAAAGATGCACTATGTTGATTTCATGTTAATTAAAAACAACAAATACGGGGACAATATAATCAATTTCACGAAATACACATAATTATTTTGTCCATAGTATGCATTGTTTGGTAGTTAGATATTGTTATGTTGGTATGTACTGTAAGTATTGTCTATATTTTGAATTACTTATTATTAAGGTTTCAACCATGTGATCCAATGTACTAGTTTCTAACGTTTTCTAGTCCTAAAATAATTTGTTTGTAGTTTTTTGTAGTTTTTACAATAGGTATATTATGCAGGTTTAATTTAAAACATATTATTTTTCATGTCATAATATACATTTTAAAAATGTATCTGGGTTTGTGTAAACATGTCAATGTTTTTTTCGATGTGTTTTATCACAGGATAAAGCCGGCAGCCTTTGACCTTTTCCTTGGTGGCTGTATTGCAGCTTATCTGGGGATAGTCTTCTATGCCATTCAGGTCAGTTAAAACAACAGACACTGTTTATTTCCCAACCAACATTTTCATTACATCTATGAAGGAACTTTACCATTGGGATCCTTAATATGTGAACTCAGCAAAAAAAGAAGCGTCCCTATTTTATGACATTGTATGTTAAAGATAATTCTTAAAAAGCCAAAAAACTAATAATAAACAGATCATTGTAAAGGGTTTATTATACAATGTTTTCCAGGCTTTTTGAATGCCCCCCAGAAATGTATGAACATGTACCTGTGGAACGGTCACTAAGACACAGACAGCTTACAAATAGATGGTAGGCAATTAAGGTCACAGTTATGAAAACTGAGGAAACTAAGGAGACCTTTCTACCCCCCCCCCCCAAAAAGACACCTTTCTACAGACTCTGAAAATCACCAAAGTGAACGTGCCTTAGGCATGCTGCAAGGAGGCATGAGGACTGCAGATGTGGCCAGGGTAATAAATTGCTGTCTGTACTGTGAGACTCTTAAGATAGCACTTCAGGGAGACAGGAAGGACAGCGGACTGTCCTTGCAATGGCAAACCACGGGTAACAACACATGCACAGGATCGGTACATCCAAAAATCACACTTCTTTGTTCAGGGAAACATTATTCCTTTTCTATTAGTCACATGTCTGCGGAACTTGTTCAGTTTATCTCATAGTTGTTGAGTCTTTTTCTGTTCACAAAAAATAGTTACCCATGTTGAGTTTGCTGGGAATAACACCATTTAAAAGTGAGAGGACATTTCTTTTTTTGCTGAGTTTATATTAGTGGAGGCTGGTGAATCTTAATTTGATTACAACTTTTCATGTGACAACACTGAAGAATTTACACTTTGCTACAATGTAAATTAGTGAGTGTATAACTTGTATATTTGCTGTCTCCTCAAAATAACTCAACACACAGCCAGTAAGGTCTAAACCGCTGGCAACAAAAGTGAGTGCACACCTCTAAGTGGAAAAAGTCAAAATTGGGCTCAATTAGCCATCTTTAATGGCAGTGTGTTGAGTTATTTTGAGGGGAAAGCAAATTTACACTGTTATACAAGTTGTACACTCACTACTTTACATTGTAGCAAAGTGTCATTTCTTCAGTGTTGTCACATGAAAAGTTGTAATGAAATATTTACAAAAACGTGAGGCGTGTACTCACTTTTGTGAGATAGTATATGTGCAGTATTTAAATAGTTGCTGAATACTGATGATATGCTAAATTTTTCTTCTTTCTATTTTAAGAATTTTGAATATCTCTACACCAAACTGAAAGCAGTTGTAAAGTCGAAACAACAGTGAAGACCGTCAAGACAAAATATTTAGAAAATAAAATACATTTCAAAGCAATGTTCCAGGCTGTGCTTCAACGTCAGTGTTGCTTTCTGGTCTGGGTTCAATGCTGTGTATCTGTACAAGCACTTCTTGTCGTGTATCTGTACAAGCACTTCTTGTCGTGTATCTGTACGGGCACTTCTTGTCGTGTATCTGTACAAGCACTTCTTGACAACAGCTGATGTAAGAGGCTTTCACTATTTAAGTTCTTCAAAATGTTATTCGATTATTTGGAAAATGTATACAATATTGTGATTGTTGAATAAACAGAAACTCTCTCAAGGGCATAATATTTTTTAGTTTAATATATGTATTTAAAACTACATTTTACAATAATTCAATAAAAATATGAAAGAGCAGAACCTTGTTGTTTCTTTTAGAATACATTTTTAAGAAGGATTGAGGATGCATTCCTGCATTATCCACCGTGGAATCTGTGAGGACATAAACATAGATATCTTCCACCATAATGTAGTAAACTGAGTGGGACTTCCAACAAAATGTCATTTTCTCTTCCCAGTTTATAATGACCCAACCTGTTCATAAGGAAGACTTCTGTAGTTTTAGGTACACTAAGTTAGGGATACCTATCTAGTGTTTAACAGAGATGTTTAGTAACAAAGCCCACATCAGGGCAAAATCCCTTGTTCATGTCTTGGTTGGTGAAATTCTTCTCAGTTCACTCACATTCTGTTCAAATGAGACAACAACCACTACATAGTGTGGGAAGTCAAACTTTCCCAACTTTCTTTAAATAATGAAGTGTAGGAGCCCTTTTGAGAAACCTCAGTTTAGCCTTTATTTTGAAGATTTGCACTTTTGTTGCATTTGTTCATTCCGTCTTTTTTTGGTGAACAGAGCAACAACAGTTAGTTCACAGAAAAGACTCTGAATACCTGTCAGTAGATTAAATCAGAACCACACCTTCACAAGATGGCTCCTTCCACCTGAGCTTCTGCCTGTTTAAATAGGAAATATTACTCTAGATATATTTATGATGCTAACTATTTACTCTGCCCTCCTTAAGTATTGGGACAGTGATGTCGTAATTGATATTATTGCTGTACATTCAAGGCAAAGGAAAATAATATACATAATAATAATTGAATTATTTATTTATTACATACAGTATTTAGGTATTAAAGCAAACAAATACCTGCAACAAAAAAGCATTCTGGGTTTCTGTTTAGTAGTGTAGTAGTGTTTGTTATTCAATATGTCCACCAGAGGGAGCCAAAGACTAAACACTGATCTAGTCATTTACACTTGAACACACATACCCTTTTGACCAAAGTCCCGTATCCACCACAATGCCTCTGAGACTAGGAAATAGTTACGCCCAAAGAATAGATATATTAGGCTAGCTAGGCACTGCTACTTCACCTGAAACAAACATATTGCTTAGCTTGTTCCATTTACCACAAATTGTAAAAACACTGCCTGAAAATAAGAATGACTGTTATTAGAAATAGGATACCGGTATTAGAAAAGCATTTTCTTGTTAATTGGTCCTTTTGATCAGCTATGTGAAACATGTTAGGACAGTTGCGGCAGCAGGGTAACATGTTAGCCAGCTAGTTATTCATCAACAAAGGATAGATTGTGGAGGGGAATATTGTGGTTAGCAGCATCCCTACACACCCTCTCAATTTAAATGCAATTTGACTCGCGGCCTCAGCTACTCGATCTTAGGGTGTGATTGTCAGTGTGTAAATGGGTGGAAGTGTGATTTAGTGTGTGAGTATACAATAGGGTGCTAAGGCATAGATCAGGTGCAGGTATTTATATTAACAGTAGCTGAAGTCCATGATGGTCTTATTTACCTTCTTCATGAACATGTAAATGACATGTTCTGAAGGCAATCAGCCCTTGTGTTGGGCTGACCTCTCCATCCTTCAAGAAACCAAGTGCAGGGCAGTTGTTATACCAAGAAGTTTAGTAGCCTCTGTGTGTGCTTTCCATGGTTTTCTTTAGGGGCTTTTAAGGGAACTCTGGGACATACTGTACTGAATCTTTTCAGCCGTTGAGGTCACTGCAGTGTTGGTGTGTTTGGACCGGTGGCTCACAGTGAAGTGGCAATGAAAGCTTTTGACCCCGTCAATGTATATGGGGCATGCCCTCTCTTCCATCTGATAACTACGATGAAAGGTTGTGTACCTGGCACCACTCTGCTATCATCCATCGCTCTGATGTTTCCTTGTTTATATACACTCACCAGCCACTTCCTTAGGTACAACTGTTCAAATGCTCATTGATGCAAATATCTAATCATCCAATCACGTGGCAGTCAATAATGTATTTAGGCATGTAGACATGGTCAAGATGATCTGCTGAAATTCAAACCAAGCATCAGAATGGGGGAAAAAAGGTGATTTAAGTGACTTTAAATGTGGCATGATTGTTGGTGCCAGAAGGGCTGGTTTGAATATTTCAGAAAGTGCTGATCTACTGGGATTTTCCCACACAGCCATCTCTATAGTGTACAGAGAAAGGTCTGAAAATATCCGGTGAGCAAAAGTTCTCTTGGCAAAAATGCCTTGTCGATGGCAGAGGTCAAAGGAGAATGGCTAGACTGGTTCAAGCTGATAGAAAGACAACTGTAACTCAAATAACCTCTTGTTACAACCAAGGTATGTAGAAGAGCATCTCTGAATGCACAACAGGTTGAACCTCGAAGCAGGTGGGCTACAGCAGCAGAAGACCACACTGGGTGTCACTCCTGTCAGCTAAGAACAGGAAACTGAGGCTACAATTTGCACGGGCCGTCCACAATTAGACAATAGAAGACTGGAAAAACATTGCCTGTTCTGATGAGTCTCAATTTCTGCTGCCACATTCAGGTGGTAGGATCAGAATTTGGCGTAAACAACATGAAAGCATGAATCCATCCTGCTTTGTATCAACAGTTCAGGCTGGGGGTGGTGGTGTAATGGTGTGGGGGATATTTTCTTGGCTCACTTTGGGCCCCTTAGTACCAATTGAGCATAGTATTAACCCTTTAATGTCTATCTGTGTATTGCTGCTGACCATGTCTATCCCTTTATGACCACAGTGTACCAATCTTCTAATGGCTACTTAAAGGATGATAAGGTGCCATATCACAAAGTTCACATCATCTCATACTTACTGGGTTCTTGAACATAATAATGAGTTCACTGTGCTCAAATGGCCTCCACAGTCACCACATCTCAATCCAATCGAGCATGTTTAGGATGTGATGGAATGGGAGAATTGCATCATGGATGTGCAGCCGACAAATCTACAGCAACTGCTTGATGCAATATAGACCAAAATCTCTGAGGAATGTTTCCAGTACCTTGTTGAATCTTTGCCACAAGAACTAAGGCAGCTCTGAAGGCAAAAACATGATCCAGCCCGGTATTAGCAAGGTGTACCTAAAGAAGTGGTTGGTGAGTGTACAATTATAGTTTAATCCAGAGCAAAGGACAGCTGCATCCCCTGGAGTAATTTGGGCTAAAGAGTACCTTGCTGAAGGGCATCACGGCATTTGGCCCACACAGGTATTGAACCAGAAACCTGACGTTTAGTATATAGACTATAACAGACACAGTGTTAAAATACTATTACATAACCATCTTTGATATACTGTAGATGTTCGGGAGAAGGCTGTAACTTGTTTAAATCTAAACCTTACATGGTTATGTGTTGTGCACAAGACCAACAACTTAACACTACAGTCTCTACTTATACCTCATTGCTATTAAAGGGATGTCAAGGTCAGGTGCAGCCAATATTACACAAACAACATAATTTTTGAGTAATATTTCCTTGAAAAATGTCAATTAATTCTCACACAGAGATAAACAAGCGGTTGAAATTCTTATCATTCTTCTAAGGGACAAAAAAAATGAATTTGTTACATTGCTTTTTGTTGGCTGGAAATCTATGGTTCTGATTGCTATCATCGTGAATGTTATTTTGAGATCTGCAGTTCAAGGGTTGTGAATGTTAGTGTGATATACATGGCGCTGATCCACACGAGAAGTGTGGGAGATTGGCGAAGGCCAAACAGTTCCCTTTAAAAGTCAGCCAGCGGACTATGAATATCACAGAGAACTAACTAAATATAACATGTACGGATTATGATATTTGCTCAAGCGTATCTCTCACATTAAATAAGTAAACTGAATTCATAGGTCTAAAACCAGAAAACTTTCTTTTGACCTGAATCTGTCCACGATCACAGTCAACTCCTACAGACAAACGTGTTGAAAAAGCAATTCTTAGAGACTGAGGAGAACAATCATTACTCATCTTTTTGTCTTAAAACATTGTTACCCTGCATTTTTCCGTTGTATCCTGCCACAGCTTGCGCCTCGCTCCTCAGCTGGCTTCCAACTTTCCATAATTAGCGCCCCCACCCCCCCTCTCTCTCACACACTCTTGCTCTCTTTCTTTTTCACTCTCTTCTTTCGCTCCCTCTCTCCCCTTTCCTCAAGCCCTTAACCAGAGAGCAGGGCCGGCCAGTGTAAATCTCTCTGGGGGATTTGTCCTGGATAAACATGACACACATCTGGAGGTTGCCAGATTCTTGACACGTTACAAGAACCAGGCTCGTGACCGGTGCAGCCGAAGCATACATCTTCCTGTACGCCCCCTCCACCACCCTTATTCACTCTTTCCATTCTGCTGTGTTGTTTTGTTGTCCATTCTCCTCAGGGAGCATACTGACTGAACTCTGATGATGATTATCAAATGACTAAACCTCCGCCTCTAATCCTTTAACAGTTATACTCAGGTTGGCATCCTAATACTTTACATGGTGATTACAAAACAACCGAAGTATACATGAGCTTTTTACACATTTGGTACAGCACACCAAAATTATATTCTATCGATATTATTGTCTCCAGCTAATTATGTACATTTAAATCAATGTGTCTAATTTTCCTTTGTCGTGTCTACATGTGCTTGTTCATTGCCTACATGCTTGTTTAGTTTGTGTGTTTGCCTAAATGTGTGTGTGTTTGTACATGCTAGTCTATGCTCTTGTGTGCTCATTAGGGGTTGTGCACTGCAGAGCAATACATTCTTTCCATTACCCAGAGCAATGTACTGAGCTCAGACCCAGCAAGCACATCCCTCAACCCAGCCCCCCTGATCCCTTTCTGGCTGTGCCGTTCTGTGACAGGGGAGGGTGGAAAGAGATGACCCAACTCTGTCAGGTCAGGCCCTGCTGCAGCTCTGGACCCCTGCCTGGACGGCTGCTCTTGGAGCTATACACATGCATCTCTCTCTCTCTCTCTCTCTCACACACGCATGCACGCACGCACGCACACACACACACACACACACACACACACACTTTTGTACGTATCTAAGTGGGGACTTGAGAAGTCATTTTGACCTAAAAATCTATGTACCCTATTTCCTAGCCCTAAACCTAACCCTGACCCTAACCTTAAATCTAACCTTAACCTCAGTAACCCACATTTAGTGTCTAAAATTAACTTAAATTTCCCCACATGGTAAATTTTTGATATCTACTAATTTTACACGCACGCACGCACGCGCACACACGCACACATGCACACACACACACACAGTGGCTGAAAACACATGTGAAATATAATGTCATTAAAAACATATTATTCTAGGGTTAGCTCAGGTTAGTTTTGAATACAAATTGGTTTCACAATTTAGAAATGATAGCATCTTTTATATGTCAGGCAGCGTTGTACCAATTTGTGCATCTTTAGAAGAGCCCCCAGGTGTAGCCGAAATGCCGCAACCAAAATAGGAACACTGGCCACTGTGATGCGGTAGTGCTGCGAGGCCACTGCACCATGCAGATACCTAACTGAAGAAGGTATAATGAAAGTCAACAATGCAATTATGAAGCTGAAAGATCAGAAATGATCTGTGGATGACCAAAGGATGCTCATCATAATAGGATCTGTGTGATCCTAGGTCAGAGCTGGCCAACCCTGTTCCTGTTCTCCAAAGTAGACAACATGTTACAGCTTTTATTTAGCTAATTATCAGAAGCAGGTGTGCTAGATTAGGAAACATATAAGAAAACATAGGGGTGAGTGGGGTAACGTTAGCAGCTTGTTTTACTTATGTTGACCTTTAAAAGGGAATTTGCAACCAGAATTACTCTTACGCATACACTACAATTTCAGGATGTGTGTCATCAATTCAAACTGTAGCAGTATGCCTAACGAAATTAGACATCAAAATATGTGGTCCTCAAAACAAGTATGGTAATCTTGTGTCTCATGCCCCATTTTAGGGGTAAATTGATCAAGCTGACAGGGGTAAGTTGGGCCATCTGGCAAGACAGGCCTTCTATTACTAACTATTGTATTAACCCGATTATAACTATAAGTAGAATGTTTAATTATTAAATCAACCATTCCAACAGATGGCATCCTGGAGAGGTTATGATGTCCCTCAGCAGGCCTGGTTCTGGTATCACAGACCAGGTCACATGGACTTGGTTTCCCTGTAGTAGAGGCTGGGCTCTGGCCAAACAGTGTCTCCTGGTCCTTGTCCTTCACCGTGAAGCGTAACGTAGGCAGGAACCTACCCACTTCTCCACACCTCCGCAGCTTCTCGATGGACACCAATGGTATTCTGCGAGCCACAGCGCACAGGAATTTCCCAGTGCGATGAGCCCTGTCCGTAACCAGGTGGGTCATTGTGGCTATTGCTGCGTTCGTTTATCTTGCCGAGTCGGAGCTCCGAGTTGGAGCTCAGAACGTTGCCTAGCAATGCGCACCACACGCCCCCTTTTCCTTGGACATCTGACTTTCCCACTCAGAGAACTCAGAGGTGACCGAGCAGGAATTCCGAGCAGGAATACAAGATGGCTGCGCCCTGTGACTTGTAAACATTAATTGTTTTCATCGTTTTTGGGCCGCTTTGGTTATTTAAATGACACTTTCAATCACTCGTATTACTGCAATACGTTACTGCGCCTGTATCACTGCCTGTTGGTATGGGAATCGGTCTTGTTGTGAGTGAAATATTGGAAAAAATACTTGTTTCAACCGGTGTGGCTAAACGTGGCTAGCGTTGTAACATAAGAAACTAAAACATGAAATAAAGTGAACATTTTAGAAGTTTAAATGTCTGCGTTTTAATATGGTGGGGTAATAGTCATAATCATAATAAAAAAATGTAATACAGTGCTTTTGGAGCGCCTGGTACTTGGCCAACAACAGCTTTCCGGGTGGCATCTATGTTTTTCTATGACTCTGACGTGCAAAACAATAATAGAACGCTTGAAGTGTGGAAGTGACATCATATCCGAGTTCCGAGTTGGATCTTTGTGAATAAACGAACATAAGTCCTGGATCAGTTCAGTCAGGCTAAGGGAATTGTGACACTGACAGAGCATCCCCAGGGAAGACAGCCAATCAGCTACATACTTTGGCAGATATTGCATGCAAAGAATTTTCAACCAAAACAGAAACAAAGATGATTAATTTAGACAACATTGTTGGACATTATTAACCTCACATAAAATCTGAGCATCTCTGCAACCCCAATTCCAAAAAAGTTAGGACGGTATAGAAAATGCAAAAATACAAACAAAAATAATCATTTAAAAATTTAGTTCAACCTTTACTATCTATTGAAAAAATATTATTAACACATTATGTGATGTTTTACTTTGTGATTTTAATATATTTTTGAAAATATACATTGATTTTAAATCTGATGACTGCAAAATACTCCAAAAAAGTTTGGACAGTCAACTGTTTTTCCACTGCGTAACATTTCCTTTTCTTTCAATAACACGTACTGTATTAACTGTTTGGGCACTGAAGACACCAGTTGGTTAAGTTTAGCAAGCTGAATTTCCCCCATTCATCCATTATGCATGTCCTCATTGCATGGCTTCATAATGCGCCACACATTCTCACTCGGAGACAGTTCAGGACTGCAGGCAGGCCATGCTAGCACCCGCACTCTCTGCTCACGCAACCATATGCTTGTAATCTAGGCAGAATGTTGTTTGGCATTGTCCTGCTGGAAACGATGACGTATGGATGTGTATACCAGTATCTTTCTCCATTAATGGTGCACTCACAGATGTAGATATCTTTTCTACCCACCCAAACTTTTGTTCAGGAGGAAGCTTGTCTAATCCACCACTTGATGTGCAGCAGCCTGTAGCAGAATCAGGGGGACTTGACAAGACCAGGCTCGGCTGACTGTCTGTGCCCAATCTCTCTGTCTTCTCCTTACCGTACATACTGTAGCGTATGTTTCCAACTGTTCTATCATTATGACAAAACACCAGAATTTTGAATGTTGCTCAGAATTTTGTCAGAACACCAGCCTTATTACCTTACGTTAATGATAAATGAAACATTTAGTGACTACAGAGTCAAGACACATTATGGCATACAAGTGCACACTAGACAGGGCAATATCCCGGTCACTACCCTGGGGAATTGCGACATGATATTTTCACCCTTCCAGGAGCAACTTCTCCAATTTGGGGGCCAGACAGGATCAACCCTGCTTAGATTCAGAGACAAGTAAACTGTAGATTTCAAATTGGTATGGGGCTGAAAGGTGTTGAAAACCACTAAATACTTTAGAGTAATTTGGGGAAATATAGTAAAGTTGATTTTAGATCAGTAGAAATATTACGAGCCACCCAATCTGGACCTCTGTTCTTGTCATCATACTGGAAAGTTCAGCTTCTAAATTGAACCTTTTGTTCCCACGCGTCTCCATTGTTGGTCAACATTGGGCTTGGTTGTGTGGCCCATGAGTCTGGTTAAAAGCAGAGTAATATCCAATGGGATAGGGTGATGTTTGGAAAGCAGAGTAATATCCAATGGGATAGGGTGATGTTTGGAAAGCAGAGTAATATCCAATGGGATAGGGTGATGTTTGGAAAGCAGAGTAATATCCAATGGGATAGGGTGATGTTTGGAAAGCAGAGTAATATCCAATGGGATAGGGTGATGTTTGGAAAG
>JACXGM010011465.1:0-10248 GCA_016801145.1 Umbra pygmaea | reverse complement strand
TTTATGATGCACTTCTTTAGCCACATGTTTTCAAGGGAATCCAGGCAGAATCCAAAGAAATAATGTTTGAAGGCTACAATTTAGAGTACCTGAAATTATTATCGATACTAGAGCCCAGGCTGACAGGGATATATACTGTATGCTTTAATGATTTAGCTATCTATTTTTACATGAAATAATTCAATGTAAATTTCATATATAGTGTAATTCAAATTAGATATAAAAGTTTGCTCCACAGTATTAAGTCCGTAATGTAACAAAGTAAGGAACATGTAATACAATAAGACTGGATCAACAAATGAGATCAGTATGTCTTCCAGGAGTTTACACCACAACACGGGCTTTGGCATGAGTCATCGGAAACCTCCTCCGCCTCTGTTCTTTGTCAGCGTTACGAGGCGGCCATTCAACTCCATAAGGAACACACGTCCCAAATAGCACACTATACCTACTGTAGCACTGTCACCAATTTGTCCTGGCCAAAAGTAGTGCTCTACAAAGGCAATAGGGGGCCATTTGATCTCCAGTTGGCTCTTTTTTTCTGCAGGTTAATGGAAGGCTCTGGTCTGACAGATCAGAAAGGCTCGGTTTAAGTGACAACAGAGGGAGCAGACATTGAGCCCCCAGCTACTTCAATACTACCTGTAGGTCATTGATTACAAAAACATGACCGACCTTGAATTCCAGTGCAGAATATGGAATAGTGGAAATCCATTCCCTGCTCCTTTATTGCCTCATAAAAATCCTGGACATTATGTACTGTATTTACAAACTCACAAGATACATTTTGTACAAAATTGATTATTGTACCATGCACAAGCCTGCGCACCAGCACACGTTGAAGATGTTTCTTCTTTAGGACCGTCATCATATAATGTTTTTTTACTACAGTTTTAATATAATACTGTGCTGGTCCTTCTTCTGTTGAAGGTGCTTAAAGGGAGGTGTGGCTGGGAGCATCTCTACGGAACGGTAACAAGAGAAACAACCTTGGGAAATCCCAGGTTCAAAACAGCACACGACGGTGCCCCTTAGTGCAAAAACTTGAAGTAGTCAGTGACATGTTCCTACTCTGTGTTCATTGCTGTCCTTGTGGCAAAAATACATATACAGTGAATCCAAAGCACGTTCTTGGGTAGAAAATAAATTATTTCATACCTTAATAACATTAGAAAATCTCACAAGGATAGAAAATGCTATTACAATGTCTACTGTATGTCTGCATATACTGGTCTGAAAATCTATTGAGTTAAATGTAAAGCAAACAGTTGATAAGGCGTCTGTTTAGCAAATCCATTCTCAGCAATCTCTGATATAGCAACAAAAATAAATCTCAATTTTTGTTTCTTAAGAAATAAATATAAAATAACAAAGTTCTTTGCCACAAGTGGGTTGGATCAAAGAACTAGAGTCTAGACATTACAAAATATCCATTGGTTAATGTATTTAACCCATGGATTTGTCCAACTGAAAAACACAGTGTTAGGGCATAGACAAGAATAAGAGTCTGTGAACACTGTTGAGTTGCATCATTGCTGCACACCACTCAGCAGCCAATCACAGCACGGCCAGGTCGTGGCAGGACTTGGAACGAACCTTCAGGGCCATCTTTTTGTTGTTCTTGGCCACCAGGCGATCGAGGAAGCGACGGGCCTTCTTGGTGAGGCTCTCCTTACGCTTGTACACGGAGCGCCGGCGTTCGTTGGTCTCCTTGCTGTCTCGCCTCAGGCGAATCTGCCGCACAATGCCCTCAAAAAGCTCATGAACATTGTGGTGAAGCGAAGCAGACGTCTCGATGAACTTGCAGTCGAAAACCACAGCACATGCCCGGCCCTCTGGTAGAAAGCACAACACAGAGGAGAAAAGGGGTTACACAAGAGTTGGTTACGTGTTAAAGGTCTACATTTGGTTTGGTTTATTGGTTAGGAATCAGATGCTGCATTCGCAGATTGCACTAGATTAGCTGATCGGAAAACACTGCCCAAATCATCAAGAGTTAAAATATTGTAAAATACAGTGGTAGTGTATGTAATGGATGTCGTAAACTCTTAGAGTGTAAAAGTGCAAGTGGACAACAGCATTGTGGTATGTGATCGAGTAGTTGTTTCGTAACTTTTGCTTGGTCCTTTATGTGTTTTCCACAAATAGTGCAACACAGACTATTGTTTGCCAAAATGTTTTCCTTTGTTATAGGCAGAGTACTGCACAGATTGATTTAATTTACATTTAAGTCATTTCAAAGTGACTTACAGTAAGTTCAGGGACATCCTCTTTAGCAACTTAGAGTAATGTGCCTTGCTCATTTGGCCCACTTGGGAATCAATCTGGCAGCCTATTGACTGAAAGGTCGACTCCCTAACCACTGAACCACCTAACGTCCTGCAACAAATCACTGCTCAGAAGAAGGTTTGAAAAGTTGATTCAGTATTAAGATCAATATGAATTACTAAAGACAGAAAACAGAAAAGCTTTGTTATGTTTTGAATTTCAGTGTGGGGGGTCAGGGATTTGGATGGAGTGACCGGCAGGGGGGGGTGGCTGTATCTGTTGCTCCCCGCGTCCTTCATTCACTCTGGGTTTCTCCTCATCTAAATATAGAGGAACTGTCTCTCGATTTGACGGTCAGGCCAGAGCACAGTTTTGCACTCCTGCAGATGCAACAGCCAGTCCATATCAGCCTACTGTCACCTATTTTAACACGTCCAGGACTGTAACTGGCCAACCGGCCGTCAAAGTAAAATATGACGGCCCGTTCGGCCAGGAATGGACTGGCCGTTAGAAAAACTCCCGACACTCCAGATGACCAGTCCGTCCATCGGGGGGGTGGGGGGGGGGACTTTCCATGAATAGAGTTAAATTTGTGTCCCATCACTAGTTAAAAGTTATAAGCAAAATAGTAAAATGTTTTACATTAAATGTGATGTCACAAACTGTATGGATGTCAAAGGAGAGAAGAGATGGGCGTATGGGATACTGTACTTCTGTGCTGTTGGGATTCTGCCTAGTGAGTTACATATGTGATTGAGCCTTCACCTCGTTGTGTCGTACAATATGTGAACGTCATTGTTGAACCAGGCGTACGCTATATTTTACTGTCGCGTCAGTGCCACGTTAGAGCACTTGTATGTATCATGTAGATGTTGTGCAGTTCCAATGCACTATGTTAGTTCGACAGTACCAGCTCAGACCGTATTACCATGTCTTTCGTTTATTAAACATCAAGAACGCTCCTCCCTGCTCTGGTCTCCACTTCTCTCCTTACCACCCAATAACATCTATGACATGTGAAGTTTGATATGAATTATAATGTTGTAAAAATATGTTTTTTAAATAAACAATAAACATGGACAGATTGGCTAGACCCCTTAAAGGCATACTCCAGCCATAAAACACATCAAAATCGTTTTCCAGGTAATTTTTCCACCACCATAGTAAAAAAACAATAAATGCGTTTTGCACTTCCTAAACTGGCTTCCGTAAGTTTTTGAGTTCACTCGCCAGTGATGTCACTGGCAATGAATGAAACTACAGGGAAGGAGATCAGTTGACTTCCGTATCTGTTCTCGTCACGCCCATGAATCAGGTAGATTGGATACTAAACCTGAGCACTTTGTGCCAGAATATTACGCATTTCATTCTTCCGTAAGTAGTCACAAGGCTTATATGAAGAGTTAGAGTGGGATTTTTTTCAACAATGGAGAGTGCAAGTGAGGAAATACCTGAAGATCTGAACAATTTCAATATCCAACCATACCTTTGAGCTGGAATACAGTGAGGAAGAAATATGGTAGGGCTCCTGTCCAACTTTATCGGTTGAATCAATATAGCCGCTGTTTTGCTGCTGTCCACCAGGAGCTCTCAGTGGCAACAGAGACAGAAAATGTTTTGCTGTTAAGAGTAGGACAAGGAAATGTTTTTGCTTTCAACCATCTCCTGCGAAGATGATTGTATATGTTTGTTCGATTATTTGAGTTTTGACACTCAAATGGACCAAAGTGTTTTTGAAAAAAATGCCAGGCCAGATGGAGGGCTAAATTATCACAGCTAAGGAGTTGATTTACCGTTATCTACTTGGCTGGGGTTAGCCTTTATTATAAGGTGACCATATGTCCTCTTTTCCCCGGACATGTCCTATTTGATTAACGTTGTTTCAGCAACATTATATTATGCTAGCAACATGAATGCAGATTTTTTTTCTAAATAATAGTGGTCATTCCAATGCATGAAATAATCATTGTAAATTAATTTTAAAGCTAGTGAATTATAATCTAATCAAATTGTATTGTGTGGTTAAGGAACTATTAAAATAGTTTGATATGAAAAAATATATATGTTTTTAATAACAATTGTAAAAGATATGCAGTACCTTAAAGTTTATGAATATATTGTCTATAGGCTAAACTAAACTATTCCACATGCCGAAACATGTGCTATGGGATAAATGTTCAATAGGATATGTTTAATCCAAATATAGTCTCAAACCCTGGGGTACTTGAGGCAGTATAGCCATCAAAATTTGATTTGATTATAATTCACAAGCTTTGAAATGAATTTACAACCATTATTTCATGCATTGTAATGAGCGCTATTATTTTGAAATAAATCTGTGTTTGGGTTGCTAGCATAATATAGTGTTGCTGAAACAACCGTAAACAGAGGACATGTCCGAGGAAAAGAGGACATTGTAGGGTCACCCTACTTTATAAGCTCAAATGTAGCATCCTGTAATTGTGGAAATACATGGAGGAAAGAATGTAAAATGAATAAAAAAGCCTAACAGAATACTGCTAACGGTTTTTTGTGTAATTGTTTGGAAATGATGACTGAAAGACTAGCTATAGTAATGGGTGAGTGGCTAACTGGCTAACTAGGTATTTGTCTGGGGTTTTCATGCAGGCCACGGCCTATCTGGAGTGGAGGTATAATTAGCTTCAATATAACTATTGGGGATTGTGTAAATACTTGAAGGAACGAACGTAAAACTAAAAATAATCTTTTGTAGATTCTGGCTAAATCTGTAACTAATGAAGCTTTGTAGGCCTTATAGCTCTGGGACGATATTGTGACCCCTAGTAAATGTTTCAAATTGTGGTGTATAATTTCTAGCTAGTAGCCACAGTTCTTATGCTAAATTCGACTCCACCGAAGCGACTCACAGTGCGCAGGTGTAAAGTTCGCATTGAATTCTGGACTTTGTGGTATTTGAAATAAAATCCAATACAGAGGCAACCGAACTATACACTCGCCTGTTTTTTACACAAGTATTAGTCTCTAAAATCTCCATGTAATTAATCTGTTTTGAGACAATTTTACGTAGGCCTATAAAAACACAATAGAGGTGATGCTCTTGATCGCTGGATGCAGTGATTGCTTCGCTGGAGGCTGCGGAGGAGAGAGCGGTTTTTAATGAGGGTGATTCGTATGCTAATGACGCTGATGGGCGTCAGCAGTTGGCGGTTATAGGTAGTTTGGAAGGCCTGGCGGTTCTAGTGTTAAGTTATTTTGTGACAAAAAATACATAAATCAAGATTTGTACACTCAACCGTAAGGCTTCCTGGAGGAACCTTGAGGGATTGTTTATAATGAATCCTGGGGGAACCACGGTACGAAATGTGGGGGGTCTGATGGGGGTCCGGGACCCTGCCTACTTTAAGTCACTAGGGACCCCCCATAAGAATATATATCTTTAGTTTGGGGGGTCCCAGACCAATGTATTTTACTATTGTATAAAATCATGACATTTTAGGGGACCCCCAAGTCATTGCAAACCTTGGGGGAACCCTTTTTTTTACCAGCTAAGCTGATAGAGGTCTGATTCTCAGTTACAATGGTGACATGAGGTGACTTGTTAAATAAACCTGTTATTTCACAGGCTTAGAGTATAGGCTTAGAGTATAGGCTTAGAGTATAGGCTTAGACTACATGCTTAGACTACAGGCTTAGACTACAGGCTTAGACTGCAGGCTTAGACTGCAGGCTTAGACTGCAGGCTTAGACTGCAGGCTTAGACTGCAGGCTTAGACTGCAGGCTTAGAGTAGGTATGGATAACAGCTGCTTTCCGACCAAGTAGTTACAGGAATACTACTCTCCCCCAAAACTGTTTTTTGCTAATTGCATTCGCACTGGCCAAGTGGCCATAGAGGAGGGGTAAGGTCTTTTATAGCGTTGTCACTAGACTTTAGAGAACCGCCACATATAACAACATTTCACATTTGAATGTTATAGTAACACTGGGTGTATGATTGGAGATAAGTGTGTAAATCATCTTGTATGCGGATGATCTGGTTGTTTTCATCCGGGCGTGACTTATAAATTGAACCAATCAACGTAGACATAGGAAAAGGGAGAATTTAAAGACCCTGCTCTGAAGTAGGAGCTGAAAGAGTTACAGGAACTGCGGTCAGAGGAACCTAATAATCCCCAAATTGGTAGAGGAAATAGGAATGTTATGTTCTAGGAACTGCAGAAATCCCTCCGGTCGGAAAGCGGCTATTGCGACAATTGAACAAAGAGAAAGTGGGAATTGACCTAACAAGGACCTACAGTATACTGTAGATAAGCTGGTACCAGTGGTTTTGTTGTGGAGTTTGCAGTGAGGGCTATTCTAAAAGTACCTAAAGTTCAATGTGGTTAGAGTTATATGGAGCGTTGGTGACAAAGTGAATAGCATTGTGATGGACTACATCGAGTCCACATTGAGGAGAGTGCTACAGGCAATTCGACAAATAACATCACTGAGGAGGTCTGCGTGGTGTAGTGGGCTAAGTCACTGCATGCAAGACAAGCTACATCATGATTCTTCGTGGTTTGAGCCTGACTATGGCTTCTCCGACGTCTGCCCGGAACCCCCAGCACCAGGCAGTGCAAATTGGCATAGCACTGCCTGGCATTTGGTATAGATAAGTCACATGATCTACATTGCAAATTCGTTCTCCAGCAGATCCTTTTAAGGAGATTGGGCACCTGTAAGATCAATTGTGGAAGTATAGATGGTGAGTGTAATCATCTCATGCATGATCTGACAAAAGGCTTCCATGTTGGATGAGCAGTGCGAAAATAATCTGCAGCTTTGCAACATGTGGTTGGATGAACCATGTGCGCGCACTTTGCCATGCCTCATCTGTCCAGGGAGTTGTGAGGCTGCCGACAAGGCAGGGTTAGAGGGAAATTGGACAAGACCAATTGGGAGTGGAGCGAAACGTGTTAATGTGGATCATGTAAGTCTGGAAGACAGTGAGCAGTTTAACCAGATACTAATAGTGACCCTCTACTTCCTTCTGTAGGTTCCTGTCTTTCATTGATGCTGTGCCTACAAAAAATATATTTTGCTTGCTGTTTTCGAGCTTTACAATATGTGTTTGCAATAGCACTTTGTGCTGCTTTTATAGCTTATTACAGAGTGCAGTGTATTTTTGTCTGTGGCATCACCTATTTCAATTAGATTGAGCATTACCTTCAACAGCCACTTCTCTGGATCGAACCAGGTCACTTTTGTTGCCCACAAGGATGATGGGAATGTTCTCTGCCTGCCGTATGCGCCGTAGTTGGATGCGTAACTCTGAGGCGCTCTCGAAGCTGGTGCGGTCTGTGATGGAGTAAACGATGACGTAGGCGTTGCCCACCTGCATACAGTAGTCCTGAACCCACGTCTGATCTTCCTCCTGACAAACAGCAAGACAGCCATCATACTGCAGACTCACTGAAACGTTAACCAAAGACATACTCAACAGATAAAATTGGAATGCCTGATATGCCCTTTATGGTAGCTCTTCAAAATCAAGGATTTTTTCAAAAATCATGACATTATGTTAAAAGGTTCTCTTAAAAATGCTTATTACACAAATTATAATTGTGAGTCAAAATGTATGAAAAATGTGTGTTAAACAAGCCTTTTGTGTATTTGAGAATACTTGGCCTTCTTATTAATGGAAATGTAAACTAATTGTGACGGATGCCTATATATGGATTCTTATACATTTGTGAATACTAAATACAGAGGTGTGTTAAACAAAAGAAATGGCCTCCATTGACATACTGTACCTTATTATGATTTCTGCTGCAAATTAGGCAATGTACATAAAATCCTCGCATTTTAAAGATGCTTCAAGTCCAAAATTAAAAGGACACTATGTACAATGTATTCTCCATTGCAGTGACCACAAATCATTTTCAAATCAAATTAATTAATATCATTCATTTTTCAAATTTGTTACATATACTAAGTTTTGCTAAATTCTTAAGAAAAACATTTGCAATACATTTAGCACATTTGAATGTTATAAAACCTATTTTAACGTAACATACTGATTAATGGAGTGTCCCAGGTGTAAGTATATTATGTTAAGTCTACCCGTACATAAGTTTGATTTCCTCCAATGGTGACCAGCTTACAAAAGCTGTAAAATAAAGGGGATGGACCTCTAAAAGTGCAGTTATTCTTAGTTGGTAAAACATTCATATTTGAATATGACTTGAGAACAGCAGAAATAGAAATTTTGACTTTACTGTTCAAATATTTATGGAGGGTACTGTAAGTGGGATAAACTATGGACATTGTCCCATGTAATTGTTTTTTCTGAAAATACTTCTGAAATACTGTAGACAACACTAATCCAAGGGTAATGTCCAGAGCAGGAAACCACTCCTATTCGAAAACAAGTGTAACAATTCCAAGGGCATATTGATTAATTTGACGGCATTTCATAATACAGACAATGACCTGAAACATACTGCCATTTCAAATAGTACAACATTTTTCAAGGACAATACTGAAACATGTTTTGACTGGCTAAGTACGAACATTTTCTGATTGAAATCCAATTATACATGCCCTTCAAATGCTGAATCTGCTCTTTGAGGCATGAACAACTCAAACAACAACTCAAACAACAACATAAGATGACTGCTGTACAGGCCTGGCAGAGCATTAACAAAAAAGTTGCAGACAAATACTAAACATTCTTGCTCCATTTAAAAATGCATAAATCAAAATTTTTGGTAATATGGGGACACTTGATATTCTTGACCACAGTCAAACCACTGTTACCCTATATAGAATTCCTTACATTCTATGCCAAATTTCTTTTAGAAATATCAAGCACAGATGTGAAAATGAATACACAGTATTTACAACTTAGCAAATGTTTTCCAAATACAGTACAAATCCAGTTAAACTCTACTTCAAATGTTTTCTTTCTGTCTCTTTAAGCCACTACATATTGATCAACACAGTGGCGAGACTGCACGCTACAGCCCCAAGCCAGTAATCAATACTGGAGTCATTACTGCTGTCACATACAGACCAATGGAGCAGTGCACCCATAGAAATAGAATGGATAGAAAGGTCATTGAACTGCTTGGCGTGGTCATTCGATTAGTACATAACAAAATGGCAATTGTTGTTATTTGTCACGGTGACAATACGCGAATCGGTTTAATGTGGAAGTAGGCCGCTAGATCTTTGCAATGGAATGGTACTCATAAAAATGGCTGCCGTTCTGACCATTCTGCAACATTAATTTGAATTGGAATGGCCTTTCTATCCATTTCAGTTCTATGAGTGCACCACACACTGACTCCCACACAGCCTGGATGCCCCACTTCAGCTATGTCAATGGACTATTGGTACAGGCAGGAACAGGGCGAGGACATTTTCCACAACCCCAATTCATCATCAGTTTAGTCTTTTAAGTATCACAGTTGATTTGAATACGATGGAAAAACAAACTGGGCCCGGTTCCCCAAAACGTTCTTATCGCTAAGTAGTTCTTAACCTTTTCCTTAACCTCTCTCTTAACCTCATGGCACGGTTCCCGAAACGTTCGTACGCTAAGTATATCTTCTGTAAGTCACACTTTCGTAAGGTTGGTCTGGACTAGGGCTGCACGATATTGGAAAAAAAATTACATTGCGATGTTTTGTTTCCCAACGATATATATTGCGATATTGCAAGCCATCAATGTAGGCTACAGTCAATAATTACCATTCCATGATACTAATAATTTCACTAATAAACAAGCTTCGTTACAAGTGACAAAAAGGTCACTTCATATTTTATTACAAAATTAGAACAGATCTCTGTAAACAGAAAAGCAGTACAGTACACATATTTTTATAAAACAGCGGCTTTACCCCCTGATTGGTTTATAAAAATATAACTGAAAATAAATATATTTTATCAAAGAACTTATAAGCATTTTAGTTCACAATCTTTTGTTTTTAATTCAACTTTGCCAAGTGCCAAAGTA
>JACXGM010011464.1:0-24989 GCA_016801145.1 Umbra pygmaea | reverse complement strand
GGATGATGTAGGGGATCAGAGGATGATGTGGGTGAACAGGGGATGATGTGGGAGAACAGGGGATGATGTGGGGGAACAGGGGATGAAGTGGGAGAACAGGGGATGATGTAGGGGATCAGAGGATGATGTGGGTGAACAGGGGATGAAGTGGGGAACAAGAAATGACATCGGAGAAAATTGGTAACAGTGGTCTAAGATTTGACACATCTGTTCTAACTATTCCAAGAAAAATGGAAGAGGAATATGGAGAAGGATAAATATTCTCATAGAAATCAGGAGGTCTATCTGTTGTATCTGGTAATAATGTACATCGAAGTTCAAGGTCACAAAATAGCCTGGTCTATCTGATGATACTGTACATACTGTAGAAGTGCAGTCACAAGACAGCCTGGTCCATCTGGTGATAGTGTATATACATGTGCAGGGTCATATGTTAGCCTGGTCTATCTGGTGATACTGTACAAAGACGTGCAGGGTCATAAGATTTGTGTGATAATGAATGTTCTTTCACCAAGAAATGAAACACCTGTGGAAGCCAAATTGTTTTAATACACAATATGAACATTTTATATATGTGAGTTCCATGGTTTAAATCTGAAGCCCAAAAATGAGATAAAGACAGTTTGCACAGAGTTATGTGAAGTATGCCCATTAGAACTGTCTAAAACTGCAGACTAATTTTTTTTATTCAAAAGTTTCTTAACAAAACATATCAATGCAAATTATAATTATTTCACAAAGTTATATGTATCGCATTAGTGTGAGAACTGCCTGAGAGAAAGTTTTATATTTACTTTTGGGGTATAGGAACATAGACAAACAATAGATAGTCTTCCTTGTTTCCCTAAACTAGCCCTAGTGCCTAACCCCAATCTGTAATGCCTAAACCTAAAAGTAACCCTAAATGGAACCTTAACCTAATTGGTCATCAAGCCCTAACAACCCACCCTGAATTCAGTCTGTCAAATAAAAACAAGATCACAGGTTAAGCAGGGCTTGAGTGGCAGCTGAGGCTCTGTAGTCCTGGTAACCCTGGGCTGATAAGGCCACATTGATTGGCTTATCTCATAGCCATAGACAGGATTCTGGCCACAGGCCAATAGAAACAGGTGAGAAGAGAATGTGGCCCAATCAATGGTGAGAAAACATCCTGTGAAGGGATCGAGGAAGGGGAGGTGAGTGAGTGTGCTGAGATGTGTCCATCACTGTGTTTACACAAGTTTGAAAAGGTAATGAAACGGATGTGCTGTGTTGTGAAACTCTGCATGTTTATTTAACCCCGTCAAGATTTTTCATTATAGAACAGGCCTGGTGATAGTTTGAATGACCCACGGCTACCTCAAATGCTCAGTTTAGACATTGATCAACACCGGAGGTACGTCACCTATGGAATTCAACATCACACACAAACATTCCACTTCCTGAACGTCACTGACGGGCGTGTGGTGTTTTTAGTGGAGAACGGGGTCAAGGGTCACACAGGATTTCGTGGTAATAGTCGCGCACACACAAATAGGCCTCGAACGAGCCCATAATAGCACCCTACTCTATTGGCCCTGGTAGGAAGTAGTGTACTAAACAGGGGACCTCTGGATGCAGGCCTCAACACAGACTTGCTGATGGAAGGGCAGACAGGAAGGAAGTAGAGGCAGACAGGTTGTCCCTGACTGACGCAGCCATGCAGAGCCCCAAAATAAACTGTTTCCCATCAGTCACCACACTGTCGTGTTTACCTGCCTTACTTTGCTTGGCGTTTCATTGATGGATCGAACCCTCTGATTCGCACTTGTCAATCAACAGTCATGCATACATTCACACACGCACTCAACCAGCACAACTAACCCTGCTAGATAATACATCACCTTTTCAGTAATGGAAGAGAGGAAGTAAGCAACAACTACAATTCTGATTTATTAACATTTCCTGTTTCTCTCTGTTTTTCCCACATTCCCTTTTGACGACAGGAAGCAGGAAGTCATCCTTTAAAGGAAGTGGAAGACTGGGCTTCCTGGCTTTGTTCAGAGGTAAGGAATCTGTGAGAAGGGAGAAAACACACACTAGCATTTTAACCAACACACTTCAGCATTGACATCTGGATGGCTTTTGTTGCTCCTTCCTCTTTAGAATAACAAACTTGAACAGCGCAGCTATTTTTTGCCTCACACCAACAATATCATACCACCAAATGCACAGAAATGTCTCCTTTTGTTATAACTTTAAGGGTTTCATTGTCATGCTCCAGGGAATCAAGCCTGAGATGACGCTGACACAGTGGTTAGAATATTTATGATTGAACCGACTAGGATTATACATTTCTGTTTTACCTCTACTTTACCAGGCAAGTTAACTAGAACAGAATCTCATTTACAGCAGTGGCCTGGGGAGAAGTGAGGGGATCAAAGAGCCAAATGAAAGCTGGGGATGATTTGCCATGATGGTATGAGGGCCAGACTGGAAATGTATTCATGCCACCTGGGTCGTCCTGGCCCCTAGTTTGACCAATAATGCCATCAGAGTCAGGACACCGTTTAACATCTAATCCAAAAGACAGTAACCTAGACAGGGCAGATGTCCCTGTCATGGCATTGGGAATGTTCTTAAGGTCAGAAAAAAGTGACCCCTACTGGCCCTCCAACACCACTGGTCTCCCATCCAGGGACTAACCAGGCCTGACCCTGCTTAGCTTCAGAACCAAACCAGCAGTGTGGTACAGGGCGCTATTCTGCTGACAAAAGTGCTCTCCAAACTAGCTATTTGATTCTTGGTTCAAGGTCTATTTATTGTTCAGTAGGGGGACTGTGGTAAAGAAGGTTCAAAGTGTACAAATATACTGAACTAGGATTTATTAAAAGCTCTGGGAAACATCTTTGAAAAATAAATTTCTCCAACTAGTGGTCATCTACGCTCAGCCTTTGCCCTAGTGAGGATGCAGAGAAGTCTTTCTGAATCTGGAATGTTTTGTCAGCTCATAAACAAGGGATCAATACTTAATCTTTACATGTGTCAGTGTACTGTACATATAAAAACAGTTATTTTCACAAACACAGGGTTGGTGGCTACAGTTAAATAGGGCAGGTGTAAAGTGCCTCAGTCCTCTTGGTAGGTTACTTCAAGCCCCCTAGTGGATACATGACCACACTACAGAAGGTAGACACCCTGTATTGTTGGACTGCAACAAATTTAAGGGCTGCTCCAAGTTAATCTGATGCGGCCACACATGCTTGCATATAGTTCTATATGTGATCTAGCTATGTACGGGCATCTCTCTAGACTACAACAGACAAATTACAAATCACAAATCATAGCCAGTTAGTCCAGCAATGGCAGAGAGATGAATGACTTTGAAACTATGTTTAATTCTACAATTGAACAGGACCTTCTGGAACTTTAAAAACATCACTAAAAAGCTTTAAAGGCAACAAGGCTTCAGTTAGCAAGAACAGCAGTAGAGAATAAGATCCATGTTTAATTTCAAAATAACTGATGGCAAAAACAATGAAAATATGTACATATAAATCACAAACCCTCATTGTCTCTGTACAAAGAAAAATATACATGCAACGTTAAAATAAAAAGCAAAATTAAACCTTTTAAAAATAATTACACAAATGTATAAAATGATGATTGTGACAAAAAATTATAATATAAAACATCCAGTCCACACTCCCACATTTAAAACAACATTTGTACAACTTTACAAAAATGAATTAAATAAATTAAAGGACATGGCATGGGACTGTACACGACTGCTAGGGACAGTCTTCCTGTCTTTATAGAACGTATCAGATGACACAGCACATTTCATATGATATGCTGAATAATAACCTGGGTACATTTACTGATTTAAAAAAATAATATATATGTATTTTAGAAATGTCCATCAGTCACTTGCTTATTTCAAACCAACTAGTTTGCCCAAATATACTGGTCAAGAAATATTAACGTGAAAATGTAGTCAACCAGAGTTCAGATTTAACTAATAAATGACCCTTCCCACCAAAACGAAATAAACAATTCTAGTAGCCACTTACTAAGCATTACTAGATACAGCAGCATCTCTCAGTGTTAGGTTGTGTTTGTTTGGATGTTGTGAAGGCTTGGTAAAAGGTCAGGCAGTAGAGCCCCTTACCAGGTATCAAATGCAACCCTGTGACGGTGATCTAAAATAGTAAAGTGGATGGGGGATAAGTCGCCATTTAAAACACAAACCAAGTATAGTAGTGCCTTTATCATGCACTATTTTAGAACAGAGCACTATTTCACACATTAATCTTGGCACTGGATTTCTTCTTGGAATATAATCTTTGTGAAAATGATCTGCTTTTCAATAAGGTCTATTTGGAAACAGGTAACTTACACCTTCAGAATACCTCCCAACAGGATCTAAACAGGAATTGTTACGAGCTACAGGTTTGAACTGACACACCAAAACTCTTAGGTAAACAAACTGTAAACTACCCATTTGGGTTTCATAGTGTAGAACTATAAAAATAAAGTGAAATGACAATAATAAATGTTTTATCATTAAAATAATAGGACAGAGAAATTATCGTAATGAAAGAAACAACTTTGGTATAACAGTAAACTAATATTCATAAAGAACAAGTTGGTGTGGGGCAGAAAAGTGACAATTAAAAAATCAATACATTTATCTATGTTAATAATTGCAATGTTGTGAGCACAGATTGTTCTGTAACCTAGAAAGTGATAACAATAGACTTTCCTACAATTGTCACTATTAACAAGATGCTTTCAATGGCCTAATTTGGTGACCTGCTCTGTGGTGAAATGTTAAAACTCGAACAGACGCATAATGACGGTCAAATAAAGAGGAATTCCAACAGCAGAACTTGCAGTACCAAGTACATGCTTTTATATCTATTTATTACATGTACACCAGATGTCTTCATAAATAGTTGCATAAAATGTTAAAGCCGCAACATTGCACATGATAAATGGGTGAACATAACGTACAGTGAGTGCATTTACAGTATTCTGTCTTTCTCATTCCCTCTTCATTTGATTGGATATCTCTGCTGACACTCAGGCTCGGCCGCTCAATTGGCGATGAGATTTCATTTGTGAGATCCTTTCTTCTCGCCTCTGGAAACGTCCACAAAAGCAGACAAACATTTTGAAACAGGAGGGAAAGAAGGCAGTCTATTTACAAAGGCAGAGTCTATATACAAAGTAAGGCTTAAACATCTTAAATCTGCGCGTTAATTTCTGTTCTAGTAAAAGCAAAACAAATAATTATTTTCTGTTGGTGAGATTTTGCAGCAGTCAGCAGAATCTCTATTTACTTGAAACATGGTCACTGTCATGGTTTCTTAGATTAAGTAAGCGCAGCCATTGAAAAGCTCTGATTGGACATAAAACTGTCTCAACAAAGAGAAGGACCTCAGTCATTGGAGAATCACTCTCCGGTTCTAGAGCAGCACAGCGACTTCCTACAGCAGAAAATTATTTTTTAAATGTTCATTCGTTTTTAGTTATTTGTTTCCAAACAGGATTTTGAAAAGTTGTGGACAATGTTGTGTCTATACATTGGTTCTTTAAGAAAAGGGGAGTCTCAAAAGTCTTTGAGTCACATTATTGTAAAAGCACAAAAACAAAATCCCGTTCTCTGATAAGAAGAGAAAGGTGAAGTCGCTAGTTGCTGTGTGCTAACGCTAGCTTCTTACGCAACTCTCTCTTCAGAAAGCTCAGTTTGTGCTGGGACAAACCCTACCACACGATAGCAACTGACCAAACTGCTTTCGGTCGATCAATTGAGGTCGAGGAAAAATAAGTTACTCGATCAATTATTCATTTTTGTTCTTGTTTCGATTTTCTTACGTTCGTTAAAAATCAGTTTGAGTGTAACCAGCAAGCAGCAGTAGACAGGTGAGGACATTGTGTGATCCTTGTTTTGATAGGCTGCAGGTTCCCTCAGGGAAACTACAATAAGGACCTGTAGTCCAACAAGCTTCATGTTTTGATGAAGTTGAAGGAACACAACACGTAAAATAAAATAAAAAACAACCTATCTGGAAGAGGATGAGATCAGCAAATTTCATAATTCTTTTCCAACCTTTTTTCTGAGATGATTAGACCCAAATTAACCCAGAGTCACATACATGTCTGAAGAGCCTGGATAGGTCTAAGCAATATGGTTCTTTCTAACGTCTCCACTACCCTCTGGTTGGCTAGTGAGAAGCACAAACAAATTGCTCACTTCTATCCAATCCTCTCAGATGTACACCAGAGCGTACTGGAGGGTAGCTAGGAGTCCATTTAAGAAGGACATCCTCTCTTTCCAGGCCAGGTATAAGGAGGGACATCGCTCTCCCAACATCCCTTGCTCAGCTCTGTGGTTTTAGCCGACTGTGTAAGAAGCTCTGTACCGCCAGGATGGGCTTAGCATCTGTCTGGTGCTTCCGCCGGTCTATGAAAAGCACCAGGCGTGACGTGTCTAGACAGACCCCCTCTACTCTACCCTGCATCTGGACCCAGGTCTCCTGTAGACACAGCCCAGCTGGGGGCCTCATAGCCGGGTCGACCCTCAGCAGCAGGCAGACAAAATTCTTGGCTTCCTGGGTCACACCCTGGAAGTAGTCTTGGGGGAAGCTGAAGTCCAGTCGGCAGATGTTTAAACACGTCTCCTCCACGCTCTCATCCAGGAAGGGAGAGGCCCCGCTCAGGAGGACGTAGGTCAAGACCCCCAGGCTCCAGAGGTCAGAGGTCAAGGCGGCGGGCTCCCCGAGGACCAGCTCGGGGGAGGCGAACTCAGGGCTGCCCAGAAGAGGGTGGATGTAGTGGGCACTGTTGAGCTGGATGGCGTCTCCCAGGTCGGTCAGCTTCACTATGGGCTGGCCGGCTGAGGTGTGGGTCACCAACAGGTTCTCAGGCTGGAGGGAGAGGCGCAGGGGGCGGTGTTACAGAGGAAAGAACGAGGAGTAAATAGGAGCTAAAAAAACATACATGAGAGACAGAGAGGGAATGAAGACTAGAAGCACCTTTAAGTCCAGATGGGCTACCCTACAGTTATGTAGGTAATGTAAAGCTTCTAGGATGTTCCGCAGGTAGCTGGCAACTTTCTTCTCAGTCAGATTGCCCCAGCTCACGATGTAGTCCAACAGACGACCCTGGTCAATCCTGTAGAGACAAACACACACACACACACACCAGGTTTTGGATGAAGAACTCACCACACAGATAAACATCCCAATTAGAATGAGGCGGAGTGGTGAAAAGCACAACTTAAAAGCATCTGGGTTCACCCATTACGGGAAGTTCCTAATTAAATCTAAATGACCAGGTAATGGGAGTTTAACTTGTGAACATAATTGTACATTTTTTACTCTTTCTATTCCCAGAAAAGTACTTAACCATGTGATTTTCACAACTCTGGACGGAGGATATCTGAGTGTGTGTGTTTGTGTGTGTGTGTGTGTGTGTGTGTGTGAGAGAGACTCACATGTCCAGGACGAGAGCGTAGCTGCTGAGGGTCTCGTAGGTGTCCAGCAGGGTAACCAGGTGTGTGTGATGTAGTCTTTGTAGAAGGCTGACCTCCTGAGTCACCTGGTCTCTCTTCATCAGCTTCTTATTCACCAGCTTGACCGCCACCGTGCGTTTGGTCAACTTCTGGTCACAACACTTGACCACGGAGAAGCGTCCCCTGAGGAGAGAACTCAAGGTTTAGAAGCTGTATCTTCAGCTCGATTTTGGCTCCGTAACGGTCGCCGGCAACACCAGCCAGCGTGTAGCGTACCTGCCGATCTCTGCCACCTCAGCGTAGTGAGACTCAAAGTCATCCTTCCAGCTCACCCTGACTCCATCACTGGACACAGCTAAACATGGAGAAATGTATTATCACCTTTTCCATCATGGGCAGTGTATGTGTTTATCAGGGCTTCCGTTAGCCAGCTTTTAGCCGATTAAATACTTGAAAAGCAGATAAAAGTATTGGCTGGCGGCCAAATTGTCTGCAAGAAAAACAAATCTGATTATAGTTTAATAGTTACCTTTGAGAATACAAATGGAATCAATTGGATTATATTCCCTATTTCACAAATTCATCCATTAACCCCCCCATTTGAGATGATGTTCTGGGCCCTGTACATAGGCTGTCTGAGGGCCCCTTCCCTCTTTATTCCCACATTTGAGTGCCCCAAATACTTAGTACCCCTTTTTCCCTTAGTCCTACGACCCTGGATGTGACAAACAGAGAGTTTTCCTCTAAAACAGAAAAGAGTGAAAAGAAAAATCATAATGTCATGTGACTTGTCATCAAACCAGAAAATCAATTTGGAATGGTAGTTCTTGTGTGGCAAGTTACTAGGAAGTGCTAATCAAGGGACAATGGAACTAAAAGTTATAGAACTAAATCTTATATGAGAAGAATAGGCTATATCACCAAACAGGTAGGCTTGTTTTTGTTTGATCATGTGTTGTAAGTGTATACACAGCACATACTGTAGCTACAGTAGTTAAAGGTTTTGTATTTGCAATTAGCATACACTAGCATGAGCGAGCTACAGTTGTAATCAAAATTATTCTACCCCCATTGCAAATCGGGTTAATTGTCAAAACGTACAGACTGTCAGCTGTTTGCAATGAACAAATTAAACTAAAGCAATTGAAACAGATGAACACAACAAATGCTTCAAGTAGTTTTATCAAATCCAACTGAAAAAGCAACATGACTTCTCCAGTCTCAAAATGATTATACCCCCTGAATAGAATCCCTCACAACAGCACAAACATGCAAAACCTGTGTGTCTCAAGCACACCTGATGCAACTAATAATCAAGGGCTTCATTAGTTGCACCAGGTGTTCTTGAACTGGAACACATTAAATTCCTGAACTGACTAGGGGTTTGCTGATTGTCAAATTTGACTGCAAGTTACAAACATTACTAAAAAAGAGAAGGGTCCAAAAAGTTATGAAAAGTGATCATCGCCCTTCACAAACAAGGAACAGGATACAAAAATATAGCAAAGGCACTGAATGTTCCCGGAGACTCTGTTGGAAGCATATTTCACAAGTTCAAAGTTAAGGGAACACTGGTTACACTACCTGTACGGGGCAGAAAAAGGAAGCTATCAACAGCTGCAACCAGATTTCTGAGACGGTCGGTTGTAAAAAACCCTTGAGTGACTGCAAAATACCTGCAGCAAGACTTGGTGGAAACTGACACTGAGGTTTCAGTGAGCACAGTAAGGCACATACTAAAATCTAAAGGATTCCATGCTAGAACTGCAAAAATGTACACATCTACTGACCCGAAAGCAAAAGAAAGAAAAGTCAGCTTCAATATCCTCAAAATCATATAAAGAAGCCACTGAGGTTTTGGGATTCTGTTCTGTAGAGCGATGAACCAAAACAGGGATTTTTCAGCCCGATGGATCAGCTGTACGTCTGGAGGAGGAAGAATGAAGCGTACGCTGAAAAGAACACTCTGCCCATTCAAGCATGGTGGTGGCTTGGTGATGCTCTGGGGCTGTTTTGCATTCTTTGGCAGAGGAAACCTGCAGCGTGTGGAAGGCAATATGGATTCATGCTGTCTGTAAGGAAGCTGAAGCTTGGGTCTCATTTGACCTTCCAACAGAGGCCATCACAGTCACCTGACTTAAACCCCATAGAAAATCTCTGGTGGGATTAGAAGCAGGCAGTTGCAGCATGATAACTACGGATGGGAATCGAGAACCGGTTCTTCTTTAGAACCGGTTCCAAGTGAATAAATTCCTTGGAATCGTTAAGTGTACCTGCTTAACGATTCCGCTTAACGGTTTCGCTCGTTGCAAATGTGTCATAAGTCACGACCATTTGGTTACGCAGCAAACATGTCATCGAGGCAGAAGCGATCTAAAGTGTGGTTATATTTCACTCAAAAATATGCCAATGCAGTCATTTGCAACAGTGGTGAAAGTTTAATTTCGGCAAAGGGGGGAACTTCCTCCAATATGCAGAAGCATTTGGCAACAGCACGCAATCCTTTTGCAGGACTGTCGTGTGTTCAGTGTTCGATTTACGGTGGGTACTGGGGTGGTCCGACCCCCCTAGTTGAGACTTGAAACCTCCAAAAGGGGTGAAAATAATAGTTTGGGGGGTACTGAAAAAATGTAATAAAATATTTAATAAAAAATAAATTGTATGTATTTAAATGAAGTATTACCATTACCAAAAATTCTGGAAATAATCTAAACAAATACGATTTTCAAACCCTTACTACGTACCAAAGAAATGGTACAGCCCAACGGAGAGTATGTTCAGACTGGTTCTTTGATATCACCTCACTAGCTGTCAAAACGTACGTACCGGGCAGGTGCTGGTGTGTCAGCGAATTTATGAGTAAGTGGCTGAATCAACTTTAATCTCTGCCTATGGTTTTGACTGCCATGTATATCATCATGCATTGTGCTTTGTGGTAAATATAATGAGCAGCTCGTCACCAAACCAGTTTTTCAGAACTTTTTTAATTTTGTTGTCCATATGTTTCTCTCAGTCATAGTCTAGCTAGCTAGCTAAAAGTTCATGCAGCTCCTGATCCTCTCTGTACCAAGCAAATATTGTCCGTATCGTGGTGAAACTTAAGCAAAGTTATTTCTCGTGTGGCCACCAAAACAGTCTCCTCTCTCTTTCGTGACTGAGGAGCAGCCCCTCCCCTCTCTGCTTTCTCCTCATGTGCAGCGGCACTGCAGGCAGGTAGAAGGGGAGGGGGGACAGGGTGCGGGGGGCGGTGTAAGTATTAGGGACGGCGGGACACGACCATGGATGTTTTAAGAGAAGGAGAAACATGCCGCTGAGCTGGCCTGGCCCTGGGCAAGCCAGCCTTCTTTGAGAATTATTTTTCGATCTTTCACCTTCCCTTAGTATAATTGTTTACTTCAAATATAGGCTACCGAAGTAATAATTATAATTTAATATAAATTTCCATTGTGAGTTTGTGATTATTTGGCTAAAGATTTATATTCCTTACTATCTACCTTTGTGACACTACTATTAAGCTTTATGCAAATTATTGCATAATGACGTCATATATATGCAAATAAGTGCATGACATCATCTATAACATAGGAAAAAGCTGTACCCCCGAAGCTCATGGTATAATTCGAACACTGCGCGTGTTTGACTCTCTACTACTCAGCGACACAGCAACAACAAGTGAGTCAAGCAGCAGCGGAGCTAACGAGACGCGTTATGAGTATGTGCGGTGTTCCTATCAGTTATTAAAGCGAGTTAATACAAACAAACAAATTAGTACATATTTTCTCACCCAATGACAATCGATAAGAGAATCGATAAGAGAATCGGATCGATAAGCAACATCGATAATGGAATCGGAATCGTTAAATTCTTATCAATTCCCACCCCTAACGATAACTGAAGAATATTACTGAACTGGAGACCATTGCTCATGAGGAATGGGCTAAGATTCCTCAGGAACGCTACCGGAGGCTAGTTTCTGTGTGACATGACAGTTAGCTACTATGTAATCAGAGACAATAAATTTCAAGCAATATGTTCATGCAAGGTTTGTTCGCCCCTCACTCACGCTGTATGCTAGCTTCGTCACGGAACTAATGTGGTTAGTGTAACTGTACTTCCCTTTAGTTTTGCCGCATTAGAATTCTTTTACATACGTATACAGATAATTACATCCAAAAGTATAAGGTCTAAAAAAAAAACATGTTTCTCATCAACAAAGGCATGTGTATTAACTCAAGGTTGTCTAATTACCAACCGGTGGTGTAAATGTGTTCCTCGCTATCTACAAAGTACTTAAAAATCTGTGTTTTACCAGGTAGCACACCAATTTTCACAGCACAGCCTGAAGGTATCCCATTTTTTTGGGAAAAACTGCTGTTACAACAACATACTGTTCTACTATATCTTATGAACAACCCATATGGCTAACCTGAGTAACATTTGAAAACATTTACATAAAAGTATTAATATGTTATTATTAGGTTATTTTTCATAATTGCTTAATAACACTAAATAACAGGCTAAATCTAGGTGTCCGCTAAAAGTTAAATGTCCGGGAAAATAAACTCATCAAGGTCAAATTCCCAGGGGGCAAATTTTTATGACGGAAGCCCTGGCGTGTTTGTGTTCTCACCTAGCACTCTGAGGCAAGCTGATGATGTCACTGAGCCCACTTCGTTGGCGGCGACGCAGGTGTAGATGCCGTCATCTTCCGAAGACACGCCCACTATCCTCAGCGTGGCCTCACCGCTTTCACTGTGACACACATAGTTACAAAATAACTGCCCATAGCCTTGAGGAAACACCTGGTTTATAACCCCACAGACCAGATGTTTACAACCTACCTGAATACATGTTGTATGTGTGACCTATGTGAAAAGTGACACTACACCAAGCTACAACCAACACAGAGAGCATACCATCTTTCTAAACAGATGGGTGTTTGTGAATCTCTTCTCTGCTTCTCTGTGTGTCTCACTCTCTACCTGCAGGAGATGCTGTGGCGTCCGTTGTTGGTCAGGCTGTTTTGGTCAGGTCCTTTCCAGGTGACAGTAGCTTTGGGTCGGCCACACACCTTACACCTCAGAGTCACACTCTCCCCGTTGTCGCACGTCACTTCGCTCAGGGGGACCAGGAACTCCGGCAGACCTAAGGGTCAAAGGTCAAATGTCATCATCACAGATAGGGTCACAGTTTCCCAGTACTTTCCCTTTTGATAACTTAATTGCAATGCAATTAACTGTAAGTATAAATGGTAAATACATTTACAGATAAATATCTGTATTAATTCTGAAATACTGAGGTGACCTTTATTTAGAGTTGTCAATCATTACTTGCCATCATAAATGTAGTTGGGGTTTAGAAGCTGCAAAGAAAGCACAAAACCAAAAATCAGACATCACAGAAGTTCTATGTAGTTCAATTTGCATTGCAATAAATCGCTACTTGTAGCTCCTTGTAAGGGCAGATTACATTACATTAAATAATGGGACACCCCTCAGATCAGAAAAATGGTTTGCTCCTATAGATACTGAGCCTTGTGGCTGTGGCTTGTTACATAAACAGACAGACATGAAGACATTTAGTTACTGTTTAACTGAATGTTATAATGGGGACCACTATTGATGTGTCTTTGACAGTGACTAAGGTTTACTGAGAAAATGCTGAAAAACATCTAATCAGTGGCGGCCCTGTGGGAAAAATCAGCTTGTTGATGAGACAAGTGGAGGGAGAGCAGCATGAATCAAATAGACAGACACCCTGTGGAACATTTCAGACGCCTTCTAGTCTCCATGCAAGAATGAATAGATGCAGTAAAGAGGTTAATGGAACTTCATGTGTGTTCTCATCACATGTTGACGTACAAATATGAGTTTGATGCGTCTTCATGTCATCAATCCTCTGCATTACAGCTAAAAACACCTTTGACTAAATCCACCATTTTCTAGTCTAGCTATGCTACCAGCTGATTCGAATGGTGTGTAGCCATTAGCCATTACTTTTCTTTTTTCCTCACGTTTAGAGGAAAAAAATCATAGATGTTAAGCAGATAAATCAACCATAAGGACTCTATATAAAAATATATATAAAAATTGGATTTTACATTTTACCATTGTGGGCATTATTACGGTAGTTAAAGAAATCATAGAAGACTGGGAGGAATCTAGTAGTTTTGTAGTGTTCAGTACTACATAGTCAAACCATTTAAACAAAATTGTGTTGAAAACAATATCTGAGTCCAGGATGGCTATTTTCATAAAATTCTTGGTCTTTATTTTTCACTATGTACATAAATGATATCTGTAACTGTGCAATACATATATTACTGAGCTGGTAAGGAAGCTGAAAGAATTAGCTTTTTTATACAAATAAATCATTTCTTTCTTCACAGCATAGAAAATAAATTTTACAGGCCACTTATGTCCTTGATTATTGAGATGTACTAAACTCAGCAAAGAAAGAAATGTCTTGTTGATATTTTCAGCAAACCTAACGTGTAATATATGTATGAACATAAAAAAATTAAACAACAAGACATAAACTGAACAAGTTCCACAGTGTGACATGTGACTAACAGAAATGAAATAGTATTCCTGAACAAAGGGGGGTCAAAATCAATAGTAACAATCAATATCTGGTGTGGCCACTAGCTGCATTAAGTACTGTAGTGCATCTACTCCTCATGGACTGCACCAGATTTGACAGTTCTTGCTGTGAGATGTTACCCCACACTTCCACCAAGGCACTTGCAAGTTCCCAGATATTTCTGGGGGTAATAGCCCTAGCTCTCACCCTCTAATCCAACAGGTCCCAGACCTGCTCACTGGGATTAAGAGCTGGCCTCTTCGCTGGCCACGGCAGAACATTGACATTCCTGACTCGCAGTAAATCATGAACAGAACTAGCAGTATGGCTGGTGGCATTGTCATGCTGGAGGGTCATGTCAGGATGAGCCTGCAGGAAGGGTACCACATGAGGGAGGAGTATGTCTTCCCTGTAACGCACAGCATTGAGATTGCCTGCAATGACAACAAGCTCAGTCTGATGATGCTGTGACACACTACCCCATTTATCAGTGATGAGCACAGGCCCTCAGTCCAGCCTCTCTAATGACAACAAGCTCAGTCTGATGATGCTGTGACACACTACCCCATTTATTAGCGATGAGCACAGGCCCTCAGTCCAGCCTCTCTAATGACAACAAGCTCAGTCTGATGATGCTGTGACACACTACCCCATTTATCAGTGATGAGCACAGGCCCTCAGTCCAGTCTCTCTAATGACAACAAGCTCAGTCTGATGATGCTGTGACACACTACCCCATTTATCAGTGATGAGCACAGGCCCTCAGTCCAGCCTCTCTAATGACAACAAGCTCAGTCTGATGATGCTGTGACACACTACCCCATGAGCACAAGCCCTCAGTCCAGCCTCTCTCAGCCTATTGTAGACAGTCTGAGCACTGATGCAGACATTGTACTGTCCTGGTGAAACTTGGGCAGTTGTTGTTGCCATCCTGTACCTGTCCCGCAGGTGTTATGTTCAGATGTACCGATTCTGTGGAGGTGTTGTTACACGTGGTTTGTCACTGTGAGGACAATCAGCTGTCCTTCCTGTCTCTCTGTATCGCTTTCTTTGGCATCTCACAGTACAGACATTGCAATTTATTGTCCTGGCCACATCTGCAGTCCTCATGCCTCCTTGCAGCATGCCTAAGACACGTTTATGCAGATGAGCAGTGACTCTGGGCAAATTTCTTTTGGTGTTTTTCAGAGTCAGTAGAAAGGTCTCTTTAGTGTCCTCACTTTTCATAACTGTGAACTTAACTGCCTACCGTTTGTAAGATGTTGGTGTCTTAAATACCGTTCAACAGGTGCATGTTCATATTTTTTTGGGGGGGAATTGATCAAGCATGGAAAACATTGTTGCACCCTTTACAATGAGGTCTGTAAAGTTATTTGTGTCTGTCAAAGCACTTTGTGACAACTGCTGTAAAAAGGGCTTTATAAAATACATTTGATTGATTTGTCTTTTTACAAATTATCTCCAGAGAAAGGGATGTTTCTTTTTTGCAGACATTTGTTGATGTTTGATTAAGGCTGTATTCCAAAAACTTCCTAGCTATCTAAATAAAAAAATTCAGTGTCAAATAATATATATCGGAATCATTCACAAGAGCTGTTGGTACTGGAGGTGAACAAGGGTTCACTCTTATTTAGGTAAAAATGCATTTGAATACTGTGCCTCACACTCATGGAAATGATTTACAGAGTAAAGTTAAGCTCGGTTATAGTGCCTGTACGACAGTTTAAATGTCTGTTAAATGACCTAGCATTAATTATGAATGTTTCTCTTAATGTGTATTTTTTCACTATGCAAGTGCTTTTATTATTAATTATTTTATTTATTTTGATTAAATGTTGTACGTATTGAGTTTTGAATTTTGGCTGCTGCTTTTATATTGCACAACAGTAAAAGAGTCTCTGGTCTCAGCTTGTTTTCGCTGTATAAATAAAAAGGTAATAACATTTTGATGAGTCATTTCATGTTGCAATCCCAGATGCCTTTGCTTTCAGCTAGCTATCCTCTGTAGCTATATGATTTCTATTACACACCAATTGTTAGCTTGACAGCCATGGAGTTGTGGCATGACATAGCGCATCGTGCATGATCAGAAATACCGGCCGTACACCATTTAAACAGAAGAGAGTTTTCAGTATCTCAGATGTAAACATACACCAAATTACATTATGTCTAGAAGCTAGGCAGTGTGAATTAACTATGAATGCACCTGAGTTTAGGTAAAATATTAATTTAAATTAATATGAGTTTTGGACTGTCTGGACTGTCTGCTAATGACAGTGTCATTCCATTTTCTTCCACAGGGAGGCGTTGTCTGTTGTTGTTGCATACTAATTACTTTTTAACTGCATCTATTCAGACTGTTCTGGAGGTGAAAGGGGCCCAACAGTATAAAATGGGTGAACCTAATAAACTGGCAACAGAGTGTACACCTTATCGCTGACATCAAAGCCTCTTATTGGTAGGTCTATCTAGAATGTATGTGTGCAGGCTAGCATTCCGTAAGACTGATGATGACATACCTTTACAGAAACCTTATTGGCTAACCCATCTCTGGACTTTCTGTACCCGTTCTCCAGCTTGCCCTCCTTCTTTCCCTCCTTCTCCTTTTTCTCAGACTTCTTACGGATGCGCAGGGTGGCATGCCAGGACGACGACTTCCTGTTCGCACAAGATAAACAACATAGTATTCTTTAACATACCATAGAAATACAACGGATAGAAAGGACCACTGTTTTGGCATGGTCATTCGATTAGTACACAACAAAATGGCGATTGTTGTTAGATGTCACGGTGACAACAAGCACATTGGTTTAATGCGGAAGTAGGCCGCTAGATTTATGCAATGGAATGGTACACATAAAAATGGCTGCCGCTCTGACCATTCTGCTACATTGATTTGAATTGGAATGGCCTTTCTATCCATTCCATTTCTATGTACCATACAGTCTATAGCTTTAGGTTTACATTATCTTGTGTGGTGTCACACTAAAACCATTCCCCCTAATAAATACACCACAGCCTCTTACTTGATGGTTCCATCTGGGTCGGGGATGATGGCAGAGGTGTGTCCTAGCACGTAGCCGGGGATCCAGCCCTCGGCAGCGGGGCCCTGTTCCGTGGCAGCCCGGAACACCAGGAACATGTTCTGTTGGTTGCTTGCCAGGATCTGGACCACCTCGCCCTGGGAAACGCTGATCTCATCCTCCTTCAGAGCCACATAGTCCTGGGTCACCAGCATGGTGGACACACTGCTGCTGCTGCTCTCACTCTGGGAGGGGTGGGGTGGAGGACAGGGGGCGGGGAGTGATGGAGGATCACTATCTTTAATCAAAACACACTTGAGTCAATCCCACGAAGCCCCACACATTACAAGAGTAGCTGGGTAGACACCTTGAATTATGGCAACTCACACACTCAGACACTTTAGGTAAGAAAGGAGAGAAGCAGGAAGCATTTAAAGGGAAAAACACCTTTAGATCATACTTCAATCATTTGATGGTTGTTAGCCATCCACTCTATAGTCACACAGGAGACAGCAATGCACATCCATGAGGGACAAAGAAAGAGATTCCAGACAGGGGTTAAAGCACTCGTTCATGCTAAAGAACCAGGGAATCAGATGACGAGGAAGAGAGAAGGACACACTCAGAGGTGTTGAAAAGGGTGGACGGTTTTCAGTCTAATGTCTTTGCTCCGACACAAACACCAGGTTAGTTGGAGAGAGAAGTCCTTAAAGGTTAAATTGAAAACAGTGTTTGTTAGCAAAACAAAAGCGGAGTTTTTACTTGTTTAGTAGATTTGTCATTAGAGCTTCTGAAGAGGCAAAGCCTTGTTAGAGACGTACAAGAGGCACATAGATAGCAGAAGTAGCAATAGTAGTGTACTACTTAGTGTAGTTAAAGCTGGGTAAAGCTGTGTTTGGGAAGTCGTTAGAGACCTACGAGAGTTGCGTAGTAGTAATAGTAGAGTAGTAGGAGTAGCAGAACTAGTGGAAGTTTAGTAGAGCCAGCTTCAGTGAGACGTAGGCAGGCAGACAGGACATGTCTCCAGGGGGTTATGGATTATTCAACCTGGAGAAGGACTAGGCCGCACTGAAGCCTGGACAGTGGGTACATCTCTTACCCCATTGCTCTGGGTAGACTGGACAGACTGCTCGCTGGTCGACGAGCATGTGCTCATGCGGTCTGCTTCCTTGCTGTGGGTGGAGTGTCTGTGGGAGGCCGTGCCGGACTGAGCCGGGTTCTGGTTCTGCCTCCCCAGGGTCTCACCTGCCTCCCCGGGGAAGGTGAATGACCCGGGCCGGCTCGCTGGAGAACCAGGCATGGAGCTCCAGAAGGAGTTGGACTTTAAGCCGGGGCTAGCAGGTGGGGGGAGGAGAGCATCTTTCCCAAAGGCTGGGGTGGCCAGTGGGGATGCCATGGGGGAGATGGTGCCCGGGCGGGGTTTTGTTGCGGTGGGGAGGGGAAGGAGCGCTGGGGTGGGGGCCACACTGCTACGAGGGACCGGGCCGACGGGGGAGGGCTGGGGCTCCAAGGCAGGGATGGGGCGCTTGCCCTTGGGGCTTCCCCCTTTGACCCTGACTCCTCGCTGGGCCTCCCTCAACTCCCTCACCCCTCCTGCGGGGGCCTGCTCCCGGGGGTCCGCTGAGACCGAGGCAGGAATTGAGAGAGGAGGGGGCAGGCGGGGGACGGAACCTGAATCACAAGTGAGCAAACCTGAGTGGGTCGGAGAGTAACGCCATTAACCTGGGAAGTGTCAACACATGCGCGCGCGCGCGGATACACACGCGCCAGCGCTGCGATAGTGGGACAGGACAGCCTCAGCTTACCTGACATCTTGTTGGGGCCGTCCAGTTCTGCGGCCCCTTGGTAGTGTGGGTGTCGCAGGGGTTGGGGCAGACGGGAAGGCTGGGGTATCCGGGAGGGCTTCCTGGATGAGCCGGCTCCGCTCTGAGGCCCAACACCAACAAGGGGACTACCTCCACAGTGGGGCCCAGACAAGGGCACAGCTCCAACAGGGGCTACACTGGGCCCAACACTGCCCACCGATGGAGTTCCCCCGCTGGATAAGCACGGCACGCCACTAGCCCCGACATGGATTCTCTGGTACTCTAAGGGGGAGGCCAGAGCTGGAGAGAGATTAAACAAAATATTAAACTGCACACGAGAGATTGACTCAGTTATGCCGAGAATGAACAAATTAACTAAAAAGTGTTCTGTAAAGAAACCAGCTGGAAAGGTTCAATTTAAGACCATTCCAGAATTTTGAAAATGTTCAGCAGTGGGTTTGCGTGTGCGAGTACCGTTGAGTAGGTTGCGCTGGCTCTCCAGAATCTGGCTGATTTGAAGGGTCCAGACCTGCCGCACGCCCAGGTGGGACGAGTGCAGAATAAAGGATTCAGAGCTGCTATTGGTCAGCCGGGAGGTTAGCACAAATGTACAGGGGTCACCGTCCACACTGTCCTCCAGGCCCAGACAGCTGACCTGGACAGAGAGAGAAAAAGAAAAAGGGTGAGCGAATTAAGAAATATGTAGGATTTAATGCAACTGGTCTTGTCTATAAATGCAGAAAACAGCAGAATAACTAGAATATATCACAGGTGTCAAACCGGTTCCACGGAGGGCCTGCCTGGTGTATCTTCGTTTTTGGTATTTTCGTTCAATACGTGCCCAATGAAGACCTAGACTGGCAGGTGAGAGGAGATCCTAACCAACTAGTGACCTAATCAATCAGTCAGTTACAAGGGAAACGCGTCAACCTGCATAAACTAGGCCATCTTTGGAACCGGTTTGACACAAGTGGACTATATAGTCCAGGTTCCACTATGTGGTGCATGTCCCCAGACCTTGATGCTGTTCTTATACAGGAACCCTGGCATGGAGAAGCCTCTCTTCTTGTCCAGCGGCTCGCTGAAGATGACCATCTGTTCAAACAGGAAGACCCTCGTCTCCCGCATCCTTCCGTCTGCACCGGGGTCAGAGACCATGAAGGTGTCCTGGAGCAGAAGGCGACCCTGGGCCACAATCTTACCCTGGAGGGGAGGAATCCAGGGAAGGTGACGAGAGAGGGAGCATCGCTTTAGTTAACCGATCCGACAATGAACGATCGGTTGTTAAGTGTGACACAGAGCTCGGACTTACGTCGAATCCTTGGAGACGACCGACGTTCATCATGTCGTTGCATCTCTTTGGTATGATGCACATGATCTCAACTCCTTTCTGTTTGGCACGCGCACACACATCGAAAGGTTAAGTAACACAAACACAGTAGGAAAACCAAAATCTGTGAAATCGAGGAAAGTCATCGTCCGCTCGTCCTTACCTCCAACTCGGCTGAATCCAACCCGGCCTTTTTAGAGAATTTGAGGAAGTCCTACAAACAGAACGAGACAAAGCTAAATACACATAACACAAAACACACCATGAGGACAGTTTGTTACAATAAGCTTGTAAACTGGCTTTGCAGCGACATAAACATGTGTGGGGTTGGTGCCCCCTGCTGGACACTTACAATACAGTGTGAACGAGAGCACGCACCTTGAGTAGCAGCTGGTACTTCATGATTCTCTGGACTGGTTTGATGAGGAGCTCAGTGATCTGGAGACGGTGACCTAGGCGCTGCTTCAGGTCCTCAAAGTAGGTATCGATGTACTCCGAGACGATGTGCTCCGACTTTGGCTTGTTTTGACAGTACACAATGTACATGTGAAGCCTCCGCTCCTGCACACAAACACCCTGTTAGGGACGAGTAGGTACGGGCACAGCTACACACATATGTACACACGTACACCGAACAGCCCAGCACCACAGCCGGTCACTCACGTGCTTGACGAACAGAGGCCCAAGTCGGTCTGGGTCTTCCAGGCATTTCTCTAACTCTCCCATGAAGACACTAAAGACAGAGAGATATGGTTAGCCAGGCATGTGCATATTAAACATGTGTGTGTTCTCAGGAATGTGTGTGTACTGAGGAGTGTGTCCGTGTCATGAGAAGTGTTTGCCGTACTCTCTGTGCCAGTCGTAGATCTGGTGGATGTTTCCAAACACAACCCTGTCTTTCCCCTTCATATCGTCTGGAACCCCCTCCTCCTTCATCCGCGTCATATAGCTCTGAAACACACAAACACAGTCAGGGCTGTGACATCACACTACATCATATAGCTCTGAAACACACAAACACAGTCAGGGCTGCGACATCACACTGCATCATATAGTTCTGAAACACACAAACACAGTCAGGGCTGTGACATCACACTGCATCATATAGTTCTGAAACACACAAACACAGTCAGGGCTGTGACATCACACTGCATCATATAGTTCTGAAACACAAACATACAGTCAGGGCTGTGACATCACACTGCATCATATTGTTCTGAAACACAAACATATAGTCAATGCTGTGACATCACACCATTTTACACACATGAACATCAACTAACACAGGAAGAAGTCCAGTTCAAGGGAGCAAGTAATGCATTTTGTCTTACCTCCACCAACAGGCCAAGGTCTCTGATGTAATCCCTCTCTGTCTCCACCAACTCCAACAACACATAACTAGACAGACAGGTTGACAGACAGACAGGTTGACAGACAGGTTGACAGACAGACAGGTTGACAGACAGACAGGTTGACAGACAGGTTGAGAGAGAGTCAGAAACATGGCTGAAACAAGTGTCAAAGCAAAATGAATTCCAGTGTATAGACAGCTTCCATGAAGTTGTGCTCAGACTAAACATGTCCTAATGTGGACAGGGTATCAGGTGATGCAGCACGTACTGTCTTTTCTTCAGGAAGCCTGCCTTGCGTTCCTCCATTTCATCGATGGGTGAGGAGGAGGAGAGGAGGGAGTTGTCAGAAGGGTTGAAGGACGGAGAACTGCTGTCCCCCTGTTCTACTGACAGAGAGCTGGGTCGATCCTCCAGAGCCTGGATGGAGAAAGGCACAGTATATTAGAAAATCCTTGTGTGTGTGTGTGTGTGTGTGTGTGTGTGTGTGTGTGTGCGCGCCCGCAGAGCTGTCACCGATGCGGGAAATGGTAAACATGATTAACGGGAGGGGGCCACTACAGTGTTAGTTTGCATATATCAGTCGTTATAATTTGCCACTTGAATCACCATCGGCCACTTGAATTAACATTTTAAACAGAATGTTGTTGGTGATGAATGTAGCATCCACATTGATTAAAATTTAATTGTCAGATATTTATGCCCCCCCAACCGCCCTAATAAATGGTTTGTTACAACTTTAGGTTCAGCGTAATCATCCCGTGCATGATCTGACTAAAGGCTTCCGTTTTGGATGAGCAGTGTGAAAAGAATCGGTGGCTGTAGCTAACTACGAAAGTGCAAGTTACACAGATAGGACAGCTAGCCAGCAGGCCTCTCAAGAAACTGATTATTCCATGTGCTACAAGCTATTGTTTAGCTGTCAAAATCACATGTGCATTAATCCCTGCCTTTGTATAGACACCTCTGCAGAAAGAGCTACCAGCAAGTCAGAGAGGCAGGTAGTGAAGAAGAGGGAGAAGGACAGAGTAAATCACTGTAGCAGTCAGGAAAAAAGGGAAAGATCAAGGATAGATAGAGAGGTAAGGCAATTGAATTTGATTCAATGAGAGAAGCTATTACCGTAATGGAATGTAGTGTTCCTTAGCTGGTGAGTGTTCATGTCTACCGTCTGAAGGACACTCAATGCATGTTACATTTTTCAGTTCACCAAAATGCAAAGTAGCATTTTGTAGCACTACCCTAGTTGTCTAATACCTGAAAGACTAGTTGGTAAAATGGTCATAAGAAATAAGTGAAATTCTAATGTAAGTGTTTCATAATGATGTCATTAGGCAGAACAGGCAACAGACAGCAGAGCTGGGGACCGACAGCCAGGGACAGATTGACAGAGTCAGGTTGTCTCAGGTTAGCTTGTTGAGTTTATGTTTGAAAACATTATGAAAGGTTCTCTTTTTTTAGAATTGCAAAATAGGGACACATTTGGAAAATGCCATGAATACCCCCACTCTCAACTTAAACTGGTGACTGATATGGTGACTGAACCAAGGCAATGGTATTGGTGGTTGTAAATACAAATACCTGCATATTTATTGGAATTATAACTATTATTAGTAGTAGTATTATAATGACTTAAACATTTAACCAAGTTGGGACAACCCATCAGTTAACTACCTATCAATTATCCAGTAGTAGTAATTATGGTTCCACAATATACTGTATATTTAACATATTATTATTTTTTATTACAATTACATTTTAGGTTTTTAGTAATTTATTGGACGCTCTTCTCCAGAGTGAATACAGGGACATCTCCCTGGGGCAATGTAGTGGTAAAGTGCATTGCTCAAGGACACAATGCCATTTGGCAGAGGCAGGAATTGAACTGGCAAGCTTAAGAGAAGTCTGACTCCTGACCACTTATTCCATTGGACAACTCTACATTGTAGGCTGTGTTAAAGTACTACTTTTGGTGTCCCCTTCAAGAATTGTATGAGACATTTTAATGTAATTTTCTACATGTAATGGCAGCGCTTGCCCAAGCTATACAGTAGGCAAAAACGTTCACCTGGAAACACAAACTTTTTCAGAATAATAGCGCTTGTAAATCATTACAAAAATCATTGTTAATTCATTGCAAAGGACTCTAGTGAATGTTTTTCAAATGTAATCGTGTTTTCACATGAGACACTGACATGTTATTCAATCAAATGTGTACAACATATTGGTTACTGTTTTTAATAAAACATGTTAAATTATACGGTATTCAGTTGCTTGTCATATACAATTTCACCACTAGATGGGAGCAATTCTTACACAATGCAGCGTTAAGGTCTGCCAAAACAGCATCTTTGTTATTTTGAACGATTGTAATTTTCTCTCTTAAGTTTTGGCCAATATATCAATTTCCTGATTTCCATATATAAACTGGTCTGTACAATATTTGACATGTTTGCATGAAGCTTTGATTTTGGTTCAGTTAATTAACTGCCACGACATCCCAGGGACTGTTAGGGAGTCATGGCATAAAATGGAACTGTATAGGACTATCAACGTTGAGATATATGTAATAGGGACAATTGAGTTTATATTTGAATGGTTTGAACTGTACTTTTGAGGTTATGTATGGGCCTCTGGTGCCACCTTCTGGACACTCAGGGTATGGGTCCTTTATTCTTGGTTATAGCTGGTAAAAAATAAATAACAAGGAAACCTTGTAGTAATAGATTCTTTGTTTTGGGTACCAGTCGCCCTGTTTTTTTTTTCTTTTGTTTTTTTTTGGGGGGAAAGGTCAGCTACAGTATTTGACAACATGATTGTCTTCGTTCTAAAATATGCATCATTTCCAATCCCACTTTTTTGTTTTATATTATTGCTTTCTATATTTTACACCCATCCTAACCTCTAATTAACCGTGACCAAAAGTTGAGACCAATTACATTGTGCCATTTTAATATTTAGCTCTAGCTTATACATTTTGTGTTATTTTACAATACTTACAAATCTTGTGCATTTTACAGAACCCAGTTTCACTTGATCCACCCCTCATCCACACCCAACAGTGTCCATCTATCTTTTAACCAAAGCCATATGGGGTTTCAATTGGCCATGTAAATTTCTACTGTACTGTGATGCTTCACATAATTATGAAATCTTTCTATTTTCAATGATTCCACCAATTTGGAATTAAAGATGAATATTTTTGCTAAAATAATTATCATATGATTAATTGTCTGACTACTACATTTTAAGTCTCCAAGTATTGCTATTTGTAACGTTAATTCAAAACAAATATTGCATTTATTCATCCATTCTTGTACCTGTGACCAAAAACATGCAACATAAGGACAGTACCAAAAAAGATGATCTATAGATTCTGCTTCCTCAGAGCAAAATCTGCAGAGTTGGGAAGATTGTATTCCC
>JACXGM010011463.1:0-18826 GCA_016801145.1 Umbra pygmaea | reverse complement strand
ATGTCGGAGTCCTCCGACGACACCTCACGCCTCCACGGCCGCCCTGTCTCCTTCCGCACTGCCATTCCGAGCTCTGACCACCCAAGCTCCGGCTGGCCATGCACCTTCCAACTAAACTCGCGCTAAATATAAGTAGGTGATTGATGCGTAGCCACCTCTCGCGAAGCGTCCTCTCCAATGTTTCAACTAAACGAACGCTAAATATAGCGGGTAATTGATGCGTAGCCACCTCTCGCGAAGCAGCCTCTCCAATGTTTTGCGAGACATGCGAACAACTCATATTAACTTACTATTACCATTTGACAGTAGCGGTGTAATGCCACCGAATGTAGCGAAGTGAAAGTACAGTTTTTTCACTAGAAATTTACTTGAGTAAGAGTAATAAGTACCCATCTGTAAATGTACTCTAAGAAGTACAACTTACCAAAAAAATGTACTCAAGTAAATGTAACGAAGTAAATGTAATTCTTTACTACCCACCTCTGTATTTTTGCAACAATAATTAAATGATTTAGCCTTCTTAAAATAACACTTTGTTGATCTAAGTCATACCCATCATTAGCTTTGACTACATTGAGCCATGACACAGACAATATGAGCTATTTTTTTTAAGTGATTATTAGTATGAGGAGGCCTCGAAGAAGACCCAGGACTAGGTGGCGAGATTATATCTCCAACCTGGCTTGGGAACACCTCGGGATCCCCCAGTCGGAGCTGGTTAATGTTGCTCGGGAAAAGGACATTTTGGGTCCCCTGCTGGAGCTGCTGCCCCCGCGACCCGATCCCGGATAAGCATGAAAATGAATGGATGGATGCTGTCATGCCAGAAGGAAGCCTCTACTAAAGAAGATGCACAAGAAAGCCTGCAAACAGTTTTCTGAAGACAAGCTGACTAAGAACATGGATTACTGGAACCATGTCCTGTGGTCTGATGAGGCCAAGATAAACTTATTTAGTTCAGATGGTGTCAAGCATGTGTGGTGGCAACCAGGTGAGGAGTACAAAGATAAGTGTCTTGCCTGCATTCAGGCATGGTGGTGGGAGTGTCATGGTCTGGGCCTGCATGATTGCTGCCGGTACTGTGGAGCTACAGTTCATTGAGGGAACCATGAATGCCAACATTTACTGTGACATACTGAAGCAGACCATGATCCCCTCCCTTCGGAGACTGGGCCACAGGGCAGTATTCCAACATGATAATGACCCCAAAAACACCTCCAAACGACCACTGCATATATATATATATATATATAAGAGGAATGTAACACTGAATGCTGACATGCCGAGTTAAACCTCTGAATTCATGCAGGATCAGAATATTTACAGAATCCATTTTATTCTTTAAAATGTTTACACTACATCATCCAACCTAATAACACTGTAATTGATCTAAAAACCTTAACTCAGATGGAGCTAAGAAAGACTGATTTTCCCATTGTGGCTTTATAAAGCCTTACTTTTTCACAGACTACTAAAGGAAGTTGAAACAGAACTGTTCTTTAGTAGGGGTGAAGACAAAAGTTGAGCTATCCAGGTTTTGCACACTTGATTTTAGATTTTGTGACTGTAAAGTCTCTGGTTGACACTTTGGATCTGAACTCAGTAGAGTGTCAGTTTTATTTCCTGCTTTCCTGTGGAAAAGAGACTTCTTAGTAGGATCTGCCACTGCTTTGACCTGAGCTGATGTCATTGCTGAAAGAAAAAAAATGTATGTTAGTTGCTACATACATATTACATACCTACTGACCAGATGATTAGGTATACCACCCATTCACAAAATAGAAAGCTCATACAGTGAGCTATTGCATTAAAAAGCAGACAGGCATTTTGTCATTAAGTTACAGTTTCCAGAGTTAATGGATCTTAATTGGGGACGGCGGGCTTGCATTACGTTCGGGACCAGAGTGCATGGAACGATGTGTAGCGCATCAAACCCATTGTGTGATATGTTCTGTTTCCCCCAGTCCGGGCGGTAATGTAAGTCCGGCATCCCCAATTAAGATCCATCGACCGCAACTGCATTTAATGAAAACCAAGAGATCTATGTAATATTCCAGTCTCATTGAAACACCCCCTCCTCGTGTGTCCAGGTCATTGGTTCTCAAACCGCTCCTTGTGGATCCCCATTGATTCCATATATTACATGCATCCCAGAGTTAGCACACCTGAGTCAACTCTTCAACTAATCCAGCCATTACCAGCTTGAATCAAATGAGCTAGTTCAAGGCTAGAACAAAACTTAGACGGCCAGAGGTCCATTCGATGTTTGAGAACCACTGACTAGGTCACAGTTGACAGTGTATGCTGGTTTTATTTTTTTCCTTTCAATTGTGTCGCAATTAAGGGTTTAATTAACTTGTGGTTTTCTGAACTTTAAAAACATATATTTTTCTCCTTCACTTACCAGCCTGAATAAGGTTGAACTGCTTCCTCTTCTCCTCCTCCATCTTCTTCCTGTAGTCCCCAGACATGGCCCTCATCACCTGCCGTTTCTTTACCAGGGGGGCTTTGGAACTGCGCAATGTCTTAATGGCACGAGAGGCATCCTCCTCTACAATGAATTAGGAATCAAGATTCAACCCCACATCAATCATTTTATGTATTTAGTAAATACATATTCACTTTTGTTGTGATGCTCTTTATTGTAATGTTGTTGTGAGTCCTCACTTCACCCACTCTGTTTTGGGGTAGCCTTCTGAGTCATCATCCCCAGCTCCAGCTGCTCAATGCACCAGTCTAGCTCTCTTTTCAGCTGCTGTTCTGCAGTCTGAAAAATACAACGAGAAGTTCAACTGAAATATTACACAAGGTTAATTTGAATCACATTCAAACTACTCAACTCAAAACAGTTACCATCGCTTCGCCATTATCCCCACACGCCTCTTCTGTATCTATCCGGTTTGTCATCTCTTTTTGTTGTTGTTCACTGTCCTCTGTGTTTTTTTTCTTGTGATCAGGTTTTTTCTTTTTCTTGGCTTTAGTAGTTTGGTTCAGTGCAGGTGTTTGTTGTGTGTTTAGACTCTGAGTCTTTTCTTCTTTGGGCTCTTTCTGGGCTACAGCCTCTGCAGTGTCACTTTCTTTCTCCATGTTCTCTGGTGTAGTAACAGGGATTTGAAAGTTAAATTGGAACCCAGAACCTTGTTCTTTAGAAGTTTTTGTTTGTAATCTTTCAAACTGGTGTTTTATGTCTGATTGGGTAGTTTCCACCCCACGTGGAAAGAAATTGAAAGCAAAGGAGTTATCAGTTTGTTCCCAGAATCGTTTTTTCACTCTCTTTTCGCCTTGGGTAGTTTCATTCACACCAGGACGAATGTCTGCTCAAAAACAATACCACACAAACACGAGCAGAGACTCATGATTAAAACAAAATATAATGCATTGTCACATAATTTATTGTAATTACTGTTTGTATCGTACCTATGACCATTGTCCTACTATGTTCTGTCATGATTCACTTAGAGTCAACTACTTCCAGATGAAACCTCTGAAGACTCATAGGACTTGCTGTTTGGGCGCCGAGTTCTCAAATTAGAAGCAGATTGCCGCAGAAAGACTATAAATATGAACATGAGCTACCTACTTTGATTGTATTAACAATAACTTAACGGATGACCAAAGTGCTGTTTTTTCTGGCCTTTTGACACAACTTAATCCTAAATCAGCTTACCTTGGAAAATGTACAACCCTGTTGTAACAACATGCATGTATTGCAGTGAACAGTGTACAAGAGATGTACACGTTATTAATATTACCGACCAGGAAGAGTTTCCAAAAGCATTTGGTTCCGACATAAATTCATACGTTATTAAGAGATGCCTACACATCTGCTAAAAGAGAAAGTAAAAATTAGAATATTTAATTTAAACATTTTATATTTAAAATCATAGAATATTTCGTTTAAAGGCATTTTAGAAATGTTACTCAAAATTGTAAACAAGCCTCATCGCCGTAGTGTGTCATTTTGGATTGACCAATAGAAAGCGTTATGGAGTATGTGGGCGGGTCCAACTTCAAATCAGATGTGAAGAAAAGCATAAATAGAATGAGGCCAGTTCCTCACTTTCACAATTCTAGTTGGACGCCAACGGAGTAGTTGTAGAGCTTATCTGAAAGAAAAAAGTACAATTTTGTTGTTTAAGGTAAGATGTTTCGTATGTGTTTTTGTATGATGTTACGCTCTAATTTAAATGACATATTTTGTAGCGAACTGGCTAATGTTATCCCTCTAAGGTCTTTAGTACAGTAGTCAGCTATCGTGACGAAAGTAGGTACAGTATTGGTATTTAACCAGGATTAGCCATATTGATGATTTCTATGTAAATTCACGTTACAATAAGTCATGCATTTAGTTTACCTACGTGCTATTTGACGTGTTAGCCTGCTAGATAATACTTTACTGGCACTTTTTGTTTGTGCGGTATGATCGGTGTAGCTAGGCGCCATGTCACGAAGTAGCCAGTTGTCTAGCAGCTACTGTGGCTAGATGGAAGATAAAACGTGTAGGTTTGAAACTACGTAATGGAGGCTGAATAACCTGAACGTTATATCAACGATAGCTGTCTTAGCGTCCTAGCCAATACCACTGGTAATTTGAAGTAGAAACACTGTTATTATCTTAGATTGTATTATACTGACCTAATTAAATTTAAAACCAATCCGGTTGTGACAATATATACTGTAGTTTAATAACGTTGGTCCAGTAGTGTGCTCTTTATTGAAGGCTGGCGCCTTGTTTTTAAACACCACCTCTGATTTGTTGGTTACCCGCCTAGTGGTCATGTATTGAAGACTAACGATTCAAAATAATTACCTATAAATGTATTAAACACAAAGTGAATCTTAATCATTATACTGGTTCTTTGTTTTGTAACTGGGCTCTAGAGTAGCTGTGGTATTTTGGCGCAATAGGTTAGCCTCGTAATGCTAACATTAGTAGCCTATTGTAGGAATGTTTTTGTTTAGGTACACATGATCTAGTGTACGCAGTTTTCAGTGTTAAATGGTATTAGATTGGTCTTTAGTATTCTTGAATTTAAATATTTACAGCGTGCGTTACATAAACGATGGCCAGGTTTCTTACAATTACTTTTTTGTTCTTCAGACAAGTAAGCCATGGCACGTACCAAACAGACCGCCCGTAAATCCACTGGTGGAAAAGCGCCCAGGAAACAGCTGGCCACAAAGGCGGCAAGGAAAAGTGCGCCATCTACAGGCGGTGTGAAAAAGCCCCACAGATATAGGTATGAATCTGATCTGGACCTTGTAAATATGGTACAAGTTTGGATGAATATGAATCAACTTTGACATTGCACGTTTTTCTAGACCAGGTACAGTGGCTCTGAGAGAAATTCGGCGGTATCAGAAATCCACTGAGCTGCTGATCAGGAAGCTGCCTTTCCAGCGACTCGTCCGTGAGATTGCCCAGGACTTCAAGACAGACCTCCGCTTCCAGAGTGCAGCCATTGGCGCTCTGCAGGTATGTTAACTTGAAGATTCTTGTTACAACTGGTTCAATATAACGAGCTGTGAGCAAGTGGCCATAAAATGTTGCTGCAACTAACTAATGTATACCTGTTGCTACAGTTATGTAGTGGATTGATTAGTTTTGTTTTGTTCTCCCTCCATAAAGGAAGCAAGTGAGGCATACCTAGTTGGCTTGTTCGAGGACACCAACCTGTGTGCAATCCATGCCAAGAGGGTCACAATCATGCCCAAAGACATCCAGCTTGCCAGGCGAATCAGAGGAGAACGTGCATAATATGGACTTTTTTTACTCAATTTTTGGAGGGACAATGGGGCGGGGTGGGGGCATGGCTGGGGCATGTTTTCTTTGATCTATAAATTACCATATTTTTAATTTTGTACCATGTTACTGGTATTAGGATAAAGCTTGTAATTTATAGTACATAAGTAGCAAGTGTCAAAAGCAACATTCCTAACCTTTTACTCAGGTTTAGAAATTGTTTGACTTTGATATTTAGCCTATACTTAAGATCATCTTGATGTAGTATGCATGCGTAATGTTTTTAATCACATTATGGCCATTTGTTGTAAATAAACGTTCCACTACCTCACTTGTAGTATACTGTTTGTTTTTTGACCCCCACAATTGCATTGACTAATTTCTGAACTGTGTAACAATTTTCAACAATTTCTAGTAACCACAACTTACTGTGGCTGTTATGATTGTTTTGGTACTACTAATTTGAGACAATTATTGTATGCCATAAAGTTTTCTGCTTCAGTGTTCCTAGATCTTTTTGTCTGTAGTTACTAGTGTGTACTGAAGTATAATTACAAGCATTCTATAAGTGTCAAAGGCTTATTGACAATTACATTAAGTTTATGCATAAGAGTCAATATTTGGAGTGTTAACCCTTAGTCAGAATTTGTGGGGTTTTGTTTGTCTACCCGCCTCTTGGGATCGACCAGAAGTTCTTAATGGGGTTAAGGTCTGGGAGTTTCCTGGCCATGGATTAAACATTTTTGTTTTGTTCCATGAGCCACCTACCACTTTTGCCTTATGGCAATGTGCTCCATGCTGGAAGAGGCATTGGTTGATGTTTGTCAATTGTTCATGGCAAAATTGTGAGTGAGCCCACTCCCTTAACTGAGAAGTAACCCCATAAATGGTCTCAGGATGTGTTACTGTTCTGACAGGATTGATTGTAGCACTCATCTCTGGACAATGTGTTTTCCAAATTGCCAACAGTTGGAAAGGGGATTTGTTGGAAAAATTCTTTACCCTCTATCCCTGATGTTTTTTCTGGAGAGAAGTAGCTTCTATGTTGCTCCTGACACCAGGCCTTCCTTGAATCTAACTCACTGTGCATGCAGATGCATTCACAACTGCCTGCTGCCATTCCTGAGCAAGCTCTGCACTGGTGTTCCCGATCCCGCAGCTGAATTAACTTAAGATGATCCTGGTGCTTTCTTGGGAGCCCTGACACCTCAATTGAATCTCTCCTGGATGTTCTTGATCTGATAAAATTGTTGATTTAGGTGCAACAAGTATTTTTTTTATGAGTGCAACAAGTATTGGCCTGTGAAGCTTTTTTTGTGCAAATGGTTGACAGAGGACAAACGATGATTTCAAGAGCTACCCTCTTTTTAAAACTTCCAGTCTTATTTTAACTCAATGAGCACGAGAGGGTGATCTCTAGCCTTGTCAACACTCACCCGTGGTCAGGTGATAATCACTGACATAATAGCAGCTTGTCCTTTTGTGGCAGGGCTGCAATGCAGTGGGAAGGTTTTTGGGGATAAAGTTTGTTTAAACAGAAGAGGGACTTTGCAATTCATTCACACTTCAGGACATTCTGGAGTATATATGCAAATTGTCATCATCGAGGCAGCAGACTTTGTTAAAGGAATTTGTATCATGCTAAACTTTTGACCACAACTGTACAACTGACACAGTGTTCTGATGAAATAGTAAGCAATTATGGTATTTATTAAACAGTCATTCACCACAAGTACTTTATACAAAGCAAGCAATGCCGTGGACAGCTTTGCAAAATGCATTGCTTGAAATAATAATTCTTAAAGAACTACATAGCTGAAAACTCCTTATGGGTCATTGCATGTCAAGATGACAGTGAGTCAATTGCAAAATGCTTCATTTATTCGTTTTCAATAAGAAGATACTGGCCACTTAAACTCACATTTCATTGTAGTGCCTCTAATCTGCAGGGGTCAAAATGATTCATAGAGGGCTGAGTGTCTGTAGGATTGTTGATCAGCAGTGAAAAGAAGAACCAGCATATGATTGGCTTTCCATACAATCCCTTTGACACTTGTGTTCCAGTGGCATTGAAATTATCCCGATTTATGGGATAAATCAGCAAAAAAAGACTGCTCTGTAATAAATCTGATAGCATACCCAATCCATATCTGTTTAACACCTGATTATCTTTCATATTGGGGATTGGCATAGACATTGACAAATGTATCTTAAAATAAATAATGTAAAATTACAATACAATAATATTATCTAGATTTACTTTTGACTTCCTCTTCATTAGAGAGTAAACCAGGTAAATGTTCATAGAGATTTTTTTGAAGCTGATCGTCAATATCGGTCTCATTCCTCAGAGCGCACCACAGCAAGAAACCCAATCCAAAGAGACTGACGGGGAGGACTTTCCACCATGGACGCTTATATTTGCTTCCCATAGACTGGTCTACTTTCCAGGTCTTGTGATTCGCTTTGCTGGTCGAGAACTTAATGGGATGGTTAGTGTCCTCGTCATTCTCATCTGCTGGTTTCTTCAACTTGATGAACCTCTGGGACGTCAAGTAGAGGGTCCGTGCATTGTTCAATCTGAAATGAAAACAGAAAAACAGTGTATGAAAACACATGAGTCATGTGGAAACTATTAAAACAATAGCCTTATTTGACTAAACTATGTGTATAATAACGGAATCCCTAAAGTTGTACAGATGTGATGATCAATGTGTAGTCATGAGTCTAGCATAGCAGGTCACCTTGAATAGAATACAGGTGGTGGATATCAACATAGTATTTACAATGTACTTAAAGAACAAGATGTATCGACCAATCCAAAAGCAATGACATGCAGGAGCTTGAGCGCCTGTAGTTCTGCTCTGTAGACAATTATTAGTACCATTGTTAGAAAGATGACACAGCCAACTACTTATCTAGTTAATATCTTTAAATGCAAGAATAAAATTGATATTTTCTCAATAGGGATGGCCATGCATTCAGACATGGGAATTATACAAAGATGCTTATTGTTTAACCCTAAATGTGTCACCATTAATTTTATCAATAACCTTTCTCAAGGTGTATGTATGTGCCCACATGCAAGTTAGCTAGCAATCGCTGTTAGCTATAGTGTAGTTTTGAGAACCACAACAATACATCACATGTGAGGAACTACTGTAGCTACAGTACATTCAAAACGGGTCAAACGAACACTGACAGGAGCTTGGAAACACGCATGTTTTTAAAACCTCAACATATTTTTGTAATTACTTAGCCTCAATCAGCTTTAAATCATTTTCATAGATCCAGTCATAGTAAAGTGAGAAAAAAAATACTTAGTTGGCTACCTATATAGCTTGGGAACCATTAAGTATTTTTATTCATTATTGAACATAGCATACCTCAACGTTGTCGTGGTTCCATCTAACGCAAACATAGAAAAGGGTGGAAATCTAGTTAAAGCACGTCCTATTGTCGACATCGTGAAGACGATCGGTCATCTCAGGTCAAAAAATCTCAATTCGAACCATAGTCATGTAACATTTCGGTGTGTAACACTGAATTGTGTCCGTATAGAAAAACACTTGCGAGAAGACTGATTCGCAGAGACTTCGAAGGCCTATATATCCTATCAAACAGTCCCGTTTCTTTATAAACCGGAACACACTTAAACACCAAAGTACCTTTATTTTTACTCAATAATATACGTACACCTAACTCTGCCAATCTATACCTACTATTAACATTCCCAAACATTTGCGAGAGAGTCAATCTGAGACTACAAGTCCCATGCACAATCAATTTACACTGGTAAGATGACCTAACCAATCACAACGAGCAAAGCGAGAATACTTCCTGACTCTCACACAACGCATGTCTCATGCATTATGCCTCATGCTCTTTATGTATGTTCTGTCTATGCTCATGTTGCATAGAGACTGAAACGCGCATTCACAGTAAGTTATTGCCTTATTCCTTAAGTTTCAGATGTTGACAATTTTGCTTACATGAAACTGTAGCCTATCCAATATAATGAATAGAATTCATACAATATTTAGGCTGGTGTAGTTAGCCTTAGCATTGTTGCTGAAATTAGCATTTCTGAATTAGCCAGTGAAATCTATCATGTGAGGAAAAGGTAACTAATTACGTTCTCAATTTAGCAATAGCCTCCCAATGTATTACCCTGTAGTTCATGGAACTGGTTGATAGACATTCAAACCCCTAGATGGTGAGAAGTGTCCATAGCGATTTTTCATATTACTTTGTGGAAGAGGAACCTTTTTTATCCTGTCCCTGGATACTTTCGAGTAGGTTTATGTTTCACTAGGCCGATGTAACTGTCTATAAGTTAATAACACTAAATGAAAAAAAGACTTGATATTGAGGCAAGTATGGTAACAGTACAATAGCCCAGGGATCCTTTAATATTGTCATGATATACACTCACCTAAAGGATTATTAGGAACACCATACTAATACTGTGTTTGAACCCCTTTCGCCTTCAGAACTGCCTTCATTCTACGTGGCATTGATTCAACAAGGTGCTGAAAGCAGTCTTTAGAAATGTTGGCCCATATTGATAGGATAGCATCCTGCAGTTGATGGAGATTTGTGTGATGCACACCCAGGGCACGAAGCTCCCGTTCCACCACATCCCATAGATGCTCTATTGGGTTGAGATCTGGTGACTGGGGGTCATTTTAGTACAGTGAACTCATTGTCATGTTCAAGAAACCAATTTGTAATGATTCGAGCTTTGTGACATGGTGCATTATCCTGCTGGAAGTAGCCGTCAGAGGATGGGTACATGGTGGCCATAAAGGGATGGACATGGTCAGAAACAATGCTCAGGTAGGCCATGGCATTTAAACGATGCCCAATTGGCACTAAGGGGCCTAAAGTGTGCCAAGAAAACATCCCCCACACCATTACACCACCAGCCTGCACAGTGGTAACAAGGCATGATGGATCCATGTATTCAATCTGTTTACGCCAAATTCTGACTCTACCATCTGAATGACTCAACAGAAATCGAGCCTCATCAGACCAGGCAAAATTTTTCCAGTCTTCAACTGTCCAATTTTGGTAAGCTCTTGCAAATTGTAGCCTCTTTTTCCTATTTCTAGTGGAGATGAGTGGTACCCGGTGGGGTCTTCTGCTGTTGTAGCCCATCCGCCTCAAGGTTGTGAGTGTTGTGGCTTCACAAATGCTTTGCTGCATACCTCGGTTGTAACAACTGGTTATTTCAGTCAAAGTTGCCCTTCTATCAGCTTGAAGCAGTTGGCCCATTCTCCTCTGACCTCTAGCATCAACAAGGCATTTTTGCCAACAGGACTGCCGCATACTGGATGTTTTTCCCTTTTCACACCATTCTTTGTAAACCCTAGAAATGGTTGTGCATGAAAATCCCAGTAACTGAGCAGATTGTGAAATACTCAGACCGGCCCGTCTGGCACCAACAACCATGCCACGCTTAAAATTGCTTAAATCAGCTTTCTTTCCCATTCTGACATTCAGTTTGGAGATCAGGAGATTGTCTTGACCAGGACCACACCCCTAAATGCATTTAAGCAACTGCCATGTGATTGGTTGAGTAGATAATTGCATTAAGGAGAAATTGACCGCGTGCTCCTAATAATCCTTTAGGTGAGTGTATTTTAAGATGACTTACTGTGATATTAATTGCAATGTTGCACTTTATTAGGAAGCTCCTATCCCGTATACCACTGTGCAGAACACATCAGAGGGTGTGATGACAAAGTCAAAGAAACATAACCAACAAGAAGACAATACAGCGAAGAAGAAAAATCGAAAGAAAAACAAGAATGCCCAGGTAAGATTAACACCACCAGATGGAGCCACATATACATTTTGTTTACAGAGCCCTATTTATAGAGAGAGTTTGGCCATATAAGGAATCGAATGTTCTGAGCTATCCCGTTATGCGATTGTTTTCGAGGTGGTCCAGTGTTTCAAAGTGGGAAAATGTAATAAATTATTTTAAAAATGACCAACTGTTGCGTATTTGGCTGCAATGAAAGACCAGGAAGCGGTAAAAATTTCACAAGTTCCCCCGTGAACCAAAAAGGCAAAGTCTGGGAGGAGGAGGGATTTTCACCTCTGTTTCAAAATGTATTGTTGAAGTGGGCAATAAAGAGTGCAGGTATTGTATCCAGTGATTGTAGTGTTTGCTTCAGGTAGGAATTAAAAAATGTCCTTGAATAAAACCTGAAGTTTTTGTTTTAAAGAACACAACTACTGCAGCTATGCTTTCTCTGCTGCACCTTGACTATTGCTTGTGTGCCTGGTGATTTTTCAGTCTGTCTGTACTTGGTTTTATTTTTTAGTCTATGATATGGGAAGGGTTTATCGATGTCTGTTATTATTATTATTATTATTATTATTATTATTATTATTAACACGAGTTACAGTTACAATTTTCGATATCGAGTAAGTTTAACCTGTCCTCGGGGATAGATGAACTACAAAAGGTTATGTCGGGACTCGGGAGCCTGAAAAGTAAAAGGTAAACACTGCTCAGAGACCTATTAGGCGACGTTGTCACTCACTACAATTACCATTTTTTAGAGGCCCATTTGCGATATAAACGGCAAATATACACTGTAATATTTCCAAAAGGGCCTTTTACATATGGTCAAACATTGATAATAACATTTATATTCCTGTTTATGGTGAAAATATGTGATTTATTTCAAGAGCATATTCACCCCATAGGGTTACACTCTAATCATTTGACAATGGTATCCAATATGGCGCCCATGATTTGAGTTGGCCAAACTCTCAATACTGTATATACAGCTCTGATTTTTTTACACACTGATCCTTTTGAGGACATGGTATAGGTAATTATTTCCATTCAATATCTTAGTTTCCCATACCCTAACTATATTCCCCAAATATAAAGCAAAGTATAACACAATCCCAATTTTTTATATTTCCACCTTGACAAAAAAGGAGTTTCCCCAGAGACCGGCAGTATGTCCCCACCTAGTGAAATGTTTGTTGTTTTTCTATCCATGTCTGGATTATTTATCCTCACCTATTAGGTACACAGACACACAAACTTAAAAAATAATGTTGCTAAATAATTTGAAGTACTTATTTGATGGTCTCCCTCATCGGTCAGCTCTCTCACTCAGGGAGAACGGGGTAGAGCTAGTACCATTGTTATGTCAATAGGCTATATGGGTCTGTGCAGATTAATGTCCTTTATTGAAACAATAACAAAGCATTTGAGTCAGTTACATTCTTACACAATCAATGAACATATGCCTTTAGAAATGCGTTTAACAAAATAAATGCAGTCCGGGATAAAAATTAACAAAACATCTTATTTTGATCTAAATGTGTAAAATCCTGTTTGTATCTACGTAACATAAATAAAATCACTATTATACCCAGCAATGAAATGTCAAGTTTAAAGGTGGATGGTTTTGTTGACATGGAGCAGAAATCGTGACATGGAGCACAGTACCCTTTTTGAGGACCCTTTTTATGTCAATAGTGCCACTTATTCAAGCAGAGACCAAAAATGCAGACGGTATTATTTTTATTCACATGACAGTAGGAATCAGAGGTTAGGGAGACAGACATGTACAGGGATGCCAATAGGAATGGCACTGACAGTTTACAAAGCTGGGGCACGAACCCCTGTCACCAGGGTACATGCGCGCTCCGGAGTCGGGAGCGTGGAGCACTACACAACTCTTGGAATGGACTTCATCTTCAACCGCTCAAATTTGCAGTTTGAGGTGCTGCCAATATTGTTGTCAGCCAGGGCTTTGACATAGCTTCCGAAACTATAAGTTGTCATTTCAAGGATTGATAACCAACCATTTGGCAGCAACACTTTTGGCAGAGGCTGTGTGACAGGTCAAAGGAGCAACTTTAACATCTGATGTTCTCTAACAAAACCCCTAACCTTCTGCTGGAAAGTCTCCCCCAGGAAGCTGTAGACCAGCGGATTGAGGCAGCTGTTGGAAAAGGCAGCCAGGTTGACCATGTGGGCAGTCAGTGGGTAGTCATGCCATAGTGTTCCCTTTATATCTCCCCTTAGCAGGTGCACGCTGACAAATGTGTTCTGAGGCAACCAGCAGACAAAAAACACCAAAACGGCTACAGAAATCATCCTCAGAGCCTTGCGGTTTTGTGGCCGCTGCCGCAGCCCACGGTGTCCTCTTTGAGCTCTTGCCAGCTCCCGGGCGATCCTCCAGTAGCAAATGCCCAGAACGCAGAAGGGCAGCAGGAAGCCTAACGTCACCTCCAGCCACTGGATTTGGGAGACGTTCACGAAGCAGAAGTGAATCTCCCCGGCGTGCTGCACTTGGGCTACGGTGAAGGGCAGCAGGGTGAGCAGGGTGGAGGTCACCCAGATCAGGGTGCAGGTCAGGCGCGCTCGGGGGATTCTCCTGGCCAAATGCCTTAAGGGCGCCAGCATTAAAAACCGGTCAAAACTCATCCAGGTCAAGAAGAAGATGCTACTGTACATGTTGACTTGCAGGAAGAGAGCCATAAATGTGCACAGTGTCGCCATTTCATAGTAGTGCTCGCTGAGGTTGAACACTTCGATCAGGGAGTCGGCCACCAGGACCAAGTCAGCAGCCGCCAGGTTGACGAAGTAGAGGTTGGGGGCGGACATTCGTCCCTTTTGGCTCAGGTTGACGACCAGGATGAGAAGGTTCCCGATTAAGCCCACAGGGAAGAGGAAGATGGTGTAGAGGCAGGAGAGGATAAGGCTGATGCCGTAATGCTGGTTGTGGTGATGTTCCTCCCATGCCAGCCCAGGCAATGAGACATTGCTGTTAACAGCAATGGGAAAGTCCTTATACATTCCAACATTCATCTCACTGCCCGCTCTGATTGTCTACGTGTGTGGTGTGTGTGTGAGAATTTAGAAGCAGTCATTTTCAGGGGGTTGTGATGTAAAATGCAGCTTTTCGAAAGGCATTTTCTTGCTTCAGGTCGAAGGGTTGGTGGCCTACCTGGTTTTCTAGGGAAGGGGGATGGAACACAATTAGGTCAGTGGGCATGTGCTGGTCGATAAACAGTTCATCATGTTATGTATGTCTTTCTCTTTTGGTTCTCCCCTCATTTTGTTTTGTGATGTGCAATTCATGCTTATAGCCTGACTTTGCCTTATTGGAGCATGTCCTTGATGTTACCCATGCCACTATACTTAAGCTTGCATTGATACCACAAGGAGTTGCTATTGATAAGACAAGCCTGTCCAACATCCTACTCATCCAACCCTGGCTGATGTTGAGCTCATTTGCACCACCTACTGGTGGATCCTACTGGTGGATCCCTGGCAGTGTCTGTATGCTGCAGACAGGATTTTAACTCTTAATGCAAAAAAAGTTATTTCAGTCTGAAGATTTGTCCTCACTGATGTGCTGGAAGTCCAGTTGATTATTTTTCTAAATGTTTTATAACTAAAGCTGCAGCAAATAGTCAAATTTGAAATCTAAAGAAGAGTTCCTTTTTATTTTACATATCTGCTGATTTGTTTTTGAAACTGTTATTTTAACTGCATGAAACATACTGCAAATCCATTGTTTTTGTCCTGTGGTGGCAACATGATGTTATGATTACAATATGTTTGTCACCAGCAGGGAATAGGTAGTTCATAAGGACTAATATGAACTGAGGTGAAAAGCCAGAGGAATATCAGCTGTAATAGTATGAAAACTGTGGAATAAATTAGATTATTCAGCACAATAATTACACAAATTGTAAAGCCAAAGACTCAATGTCAGAGAATATTATTTTATCTTTTTTTAAATTCTATGATATATATGTGAGTAGGCTCTCTTGATAAGTTGTGGAGATGTGATCTAAAACATTATGTTCACGATTCAATCTATTCTATTCTAAAGAAAAGAGATTAAAGAACTCCAACGGAAGGGTATTTCAACACTAGCTATATTAAGCTAAACTACGCTTAGAAGCATCATTTTTTTATCCTGTGTTAACAGATTAAGTGCATCATGAGAGAGCAGTGAGATTTAACTTACTTTAGTGACCTGGACTTTCTTTGTCCTTCTCATTAGCAGAGTGTATTGCTTGTGTCCTGGTATTTTTCACTGGAGTTGTAAGTAAAAGAAGAAAGTCACTTCAACACCGATTCTTATTTTATGTCTTCTGAAGGGTGAGTCTGTCCTCAGGTATGACTCATTCCCATGTTCATTTGATAACACATTGGCTCCTTAGCGACTCATTCCCATGTTCATTTGATAACATATTGGCTCCTTAGCATATGCTGTAGGTGTATCTTCACACCAGCTCTCTACTGTGGGCACCTCGGCTGTTTTCTATGAACTAATTCCTGAAAACCTGCCTCAAAGCTGTTCTGTTCTGCTCTATGCAAGCATAGTAATCATTAATGCGTGACTGATGGGTCAGTATGTAGAATACTTAAATATATAAACATGAGGTACAGGGTACAGGTAACTTATGAGCCACTTTGGAAAATGCCTCATATTTACAGAAAACAAGATGGACGGTTGAACTGGTGTGCTACATGTGGGCCATTTAGAGCGATATGACTGTTACTTTTGCATGCAAAATCACTGTCTCACTGGAACAACCAACTATTAATCAGGTGTTCAATGTTGTTTATGGTGTTAAACCAAAAAAAGTGAATTTCTTAAAGATTATTTTTTGGGGGGGAATTTTGCTTTGTTAGCCAGATCTGAAATTAGGGGGAGAGAGTAGTTTGATTTAGTTTTTGTGCACGACATGTTTATGTAAAACAAACAGTACCTTTTTCTTGGAAGAGGAATGTGTCAAGGGATAAGTCACTCAATAGAAACAGTGATTTAAAGAACAGACATATATATATATATATATACAGTGCATCTGGAAAGTATTCACAGCGCTTCACTTTTTCCACATTCTGTTATGTACACCCTTATTCCGAAATGGTTTAAATTCATTATTTCCCTCGAAATTCTACAAACAACACTCCATAAGGACAATGTGAAAGAAGTGTGTTTGAAATCTTAGCAAATTTATTAAAAATGAAAAAGCACATGTACATAAGTATTCACAGCCTTGGCCATGACACTCAAAATTGAGCTCAGGTGCATCCTGTTTCCACTGATCATCCTTGATTATTCCACAACCTGATTGGAGTCCACCTGTGGTAATTTCAGTTGATTGGACATGAATTGGAAAGGCACACACCTTTCTATATAAGGTCCTGCAGTTAACAGTGCATGTCAGAGCACAAAACAAGCCATGAAGTCCAAGGAATTGTCTGTAGACCCCTGAGACAGGATTGTATCGATGCACAGATCTGGGAAGGTAATGGAAAGATTTCTGTAGCACAGTGGCCTCCATTGTAACAGGGAGAAATTTGGAACCACTAGGGATCTTCCTAGATCTGGCAGCCCAGCCAAACAGAGCGATCAGGGGAGAAGGGCCTTAGTCAGGGAGGTGACCGAGAACCTGATTGTCACTCTGACAGAGCTCCAGCATTTCTCTGTGGAGAGGAGAACCTTTCAGAAGAAAAACCATCTCTGCAGCACTCCACCTATCAGGCCTATATGGTAGAGTGGCCAGACAGAAGCCACTCAGTAATGCACATGAGAGTACTCCTGGGGCGTCATGTATAAATGTTGTGTATGGTTTCCAAGCACACGGTGTGATGTATAAAAATTAACTTGACGTGAGAATGTGCGGGCCATCATGGAAACTTTTGAGCATACGCGAGAATGTGCGGGCCGTACGCAAAGTCTTGTTTGGCTCTGTAACCTGACAAATTATAACTGAAAAGGGCCATAACTCACCAAACATTACAAAATAAAGTTTCCACTACAGTTACTATCATACGTCTATGACGTTGACTATTCTAAAAGCATAATTACATCCGCTAATAAAAGTTTTATCATTGATGTGGGTGACTCTCTTCAAAATGCCAAAACCCAAACGGGAAATGCTATTTCCTTATTCTGCCACCACTCAATAACTTCTGTTAAACTTGAGGGTGTCAAACGAACGACAAAATCATTCAGGAAATGCATGTCACCCTCTGTATATGGTTAACATTGCACACAGCACAGATTATTTACCACAGATGAAATATATATTTGCTGTGCTGTGCAGCTACAAGATTGTCTTGGCTCCTCACCCCGCTCACAAACCCCCAAAATGAGCGTTACAATGATGTACGTATAGGGTGCTCGGTCAGTGGTGGAGCGGAACATACGCAGAAAGGCCGTTGGCGCTGCCCGATTATGCTGCGCCACTACCATGGTCCGGTTCTCCGAACATTTACGGGCCTAGTGACAGTTTTCCACTCCGCCGACTTTTTTTTTTGCCTAATACCTGATGACCGGCCACTTTTCCTCGCCTTCACCACTGTTGTTGGAACCTCGATCTCACAGTCTGTGAAATTTGCGTGTTTAACCATTGTAATTCAGGCAAACAAATGACCTAAGGGGCGCATATATACAGGTCCTTCTCAAGAAATTAGCATATTGTGATAAAGTTAATTTTTTTCCATAATGTTATGATAAAAATTAAACTTTCATATATTTTAGATTCATTGCACACCAACTGAAATATTTCAGGTCATTTATTGTTTTAATACTGATGATTTTGGCATACAGCTCATGAAAACCCAAAAATCTCCAAAGAATTAGCATATCATGAAAAGGGTCTCAACGAGCTATTAACCTAATAGGGATGGGACGTATGAAAATTTCATATCACGATTATAGTGACCAAAGTTATCACGGTTATCAATATTATCACGGTTTTGTTAAAATTAGATGGAAATGTAAAAAAACTGATACACACACACTGAAAACATTTCAACAGGTTTTATACTTGGAAATCAACAAACTACAAATACAATTAGCAGCTCTAAGCACTTTTTTTTACTATAGTCTACCATTTAGTACTAAAGCCTACTACCCGATGTGATATCATTATGAATTCCCCATAAATTGATGACTGATAATCTTGTTAGAATTAGGGAATAGCTTTAACATCTGCTGAAGTAAACGAAAGGGCTAGTTAACAGGATGATTTTTCACCTATCCTCTGAATTTGACTCTGTAATGGCATATT
>JACXGM010011462.1:0-24990 GCA_016801145.1 Umbra pygmaea | reverse complement strand
CATTTAGGTCAACATTGGATCATTCAGAGATCCTCACTGAACTTCTGGAGAGAGTTTGCTGCACTGAAAGTAAAGGGGCTGAATAATTTTGCTCGCCCAATTTGTCAGTTTTTATTTGTTAAAAAAGTTTGAAATATCCAATAAATTTCGTTCCACTTCATGATTGTGTCCCACTTGTTGTTGCTTCTTCACAAAAAATACAGTTTTATATCTTTATGTTTAAAGCTTGAAATGTGGCAAAAGGTCGAAATGTTCAAGGGGGCCGAATACTTTCGCACGGCACTGTACATATGCTGTTTTGAAGTGAAAGGCTACTTATTTAATGTTGAACAATTTTATGAAAACTTGTTAGTGAAGTTTGCCTTCAACTTGTTTCGAATCACCCGTTATTTGATGAAATGCTTCCATACTATGGATTTATTATGCATTTTTTTAGAAAGTTCTGTAATACCAACAATAGGCTACATTTCATGTGCAGGATAGGTTATAGTGAATCTAACAACTGCTACAATTGCATGCGCACATGAAAAGTATGAAAAAAAAACTATGCAGATAAATGAAAGGGAATTTCAGGATATGGTATGTGGTATAGGTCTTATTAAATATAATTTTGGAGAACGCCTTTGTTAAAATAAAATTATTAGTGTGGTGCTGTTTGACTTAAATAATATAATATTCTGTAGCACATTATTTTCTTTTTCAGTTAAGGGACACACATCAGATCTCACACAGCAGATCGCACACTGGGTTTGGTGCGTTGTGCACAGTTTCATTCGCTCTACTCCCGAGCGTAGCATGAGCCGGCCCTCCCCAAATAGGATCCACCGACCGCGGCTGTCACACAGCCATACGGCTGCTCGACTAAAACAAATCTTAGCCGACCAAGAGTATATTGACCAAACAATCGACCAGTTGACTGAATGGGGTCAGCCCTAATCTTTTGGGCCAAATTTAAGCTGGTAGGCCCTGTTAGGGGTCCCTGAAGATGTGAAAATGACCTCGGCAAAGTATATAGAGTTTCTGACTGACCACTTCCATGGTACATAAAGAAGATCCGTAGCAAAATCATTTTCATGCATGAAAATGCAGCATCTCATGCTGCAAAGAATTCATCTCTGTCATTGGCATAAAAGGAGAAACTCATGGTGGGGTTCCCATCCTCCTCTGACCTCAACCCTATTGAGAACCTTTTGGAGCATCCTCAAGCAAATGATCTATGAGGGCGGGAGGCAGTTTGCATCAAAACAGCAGCTCTGGGAGGCTATTCTGACATCCTGCAAAGAAATACAAGCAAAAACTCTACATAAACTCACAAGTTCAATGGATGAAGAATTGCGATATCAAAAAGGGGTCCTATGTTAATGTGTTACTTGTCCTGTTAACATGTGATTGAAATAGCTTTTGATTTCAGTAAATATGACCCCCTAGTGCTGCAAATTCAACAAATGACCTTTTTTAGTTATTTACAACCTATAAATTGTTTTGTAACTCTGTTGTGCACAATCATTTGGAACAGTGCATTTAGAGTTTTTTATTTTTGAAAACAATACTGACAAATACATTGTGGTCAATTAAATTTGACTTGTACTCTAACGGTTGGTGACATGAAATTATACTGACTGTCATTTGCATCGACTATTTAGGAAAATCTGTGTTAAAAATAATTTGCATAATAATTTGGAATGCAGTGTATGTATACATACACTGAACCAGAGCTGACCCCTGCACATGCTGACCCTCCCCTCTCTTCTCACATGTACACTACCTCTCCCCATCTGATCTAGTGCCTTAGCTTTTTTGCCCCATGTCACTTTTGTACGCACTGACTTGCACAGCATTTTATTTACAGTATCTTATTTATCATCTGTTATTTGCACAATATCAATTTGCATAGTCGTACTCTATGGAGCACCAAGTCTGCCAAAATAAGAAATAAATAAATAAATGCATCAATTAAAATATCTATACATATATATACATAAAAATAGAAAAATATAAAATTATACATTTATTAATGAATATTATTTTCATATATTTATTTCAGTGATAATTTATTTCTGTATTTCCGTATATATTTATTTCTGTATTTCCACATCCTTAAGCTAATGATGAGGCTGTCAATCAAAGTATGTCAAAGTGTCACCTTTTTCCCATTGGTTGATCGGTATAAGAGTGTGTAGATCGACTTTACATGCCTAGATTACAACGTTATTAGGTTTCATACAGTCTCTTGCCAGAGATTTGAGAGTCTTGGCTAACCTAGGTGAAAAATGCTAGCTTTGATTATTTCCTTTTTTCGCGCGAAGGATCTGGCTGAACGTTTATTGCAGTAATCAGCATCTAATGACACAGAGGATGACCCTGCAGTGTGGGAATTTGGTTGAAGTGTGATCATTGCCGTAATTTTTCGATATACGATTCCGTTAATGCCGGAGCATTCGGACGCCCTTCTAATACATTGCCAATCAGCGGAGGCGCCAGAGTATTGTTTTTTGCTAAACAACGTCAAAAATAGGTCTGAATTTCAATGTGAATACATACTACACAATAGAGTAGTGCATATCTCCCTTCCCAGTAGCAAGAAATACCACGCCGAACTGACTAAATTTTTCACAAGCATAATCACATCCAGAGCAACAGACGTGGACAGTCACTACTACTGAGTTTAAGCAATAGTCTATTCGGGCTATTTCGACTCATTCATTTTTGTCTGGCAAACCTGTCCACTACAAACACACCCAATAGGGGTGGGCAGATCGATCCAAAAATATAGATACTATATTTTGTTTTTGAAGATTGATTCTAGCGTTAATAGGATCAGATAACAGTTCAAGTTCCTCTCCTTTATCATAAAAACCAACCCCGTGTAGTACCCTTGGTTCTTCCCCTGCTGCATTTTTTGATGTTCACATTCTATTTCTATCTCCCGCTCTTGGCTTGCTTGCTATGGCTGAACGATTAAGTCCCGCCCCTTCATCAGCTTAGGGATGTGGAAATACAGAAATGAATATATACGGAAATAAATAAATACAGAAATAAATTATCATGGAAATAAATAAATAGGGAAATAATATTTATTAATGTATAATTTTATATTTTTCTATTTTTATGTATAAATATTGTTATATATGCATTTATTTATTTATTATTTTGGCAGACTTTGTCCTCCATAATGCTCAAGTGTTAATTTATTACATTGTATTACTTTATATTCCAATTGATCTACCTCTCAAACACAGATTTCTGTTGCACTATTTGTACATACAAAGTTTCTTGTGTATTTTTGATTGATTTTTTAATCCTTTGTATTCATGTGTAACTCTGTCACAACTTGCACCGTTGTGCATTCTTGGCCAGGTCGCAGTTTAAAATGAGAAGTTGTTCTCAATGTGCTAGTTCCTAATGTTTACTAGTCCTAAAATAATGTTTTGGTATTTTTTGGTATCTTTTTCAAAAAAGTTATGTATTGCAGGTTTAATATAATTTCATAAAGGAAAGAGCCTTCAAATATAATGTGCTTTTTTGAGCTGTTCTAGCTTTGTGTTGAACTCATGCAATCACTTTTAATTTTTGCTTTGGAACATAGCCAGCCAGTTGATGTAGTTTAAGTGAAGTTAAAATGTTCCATTACACAAAGCATTCAGCAGATGTTTTTCAAAAATATTACCAACATTGGATCTTGGATGTTGTGTTGAGGACTACAGTACCTAGGGCATAATGTTTGTCATTATTGTAACTCTACCTCAAACAAAGTGATTATTAAGTTAGATAAATGTAATTCCTAATCAAGTTTTATCAACATAGCTGCTCCCTCACTTTTACAACAAATAAGTAAAAAATAGCCACACTTGGAATATTGAGCACTGAGTAATGTTTTTTATACACTTGGCACACATGTCCAAAAATGTTTTTTGTTAGAATCCATAGAGCGCTGTAGAGTGGACATGTTGACATGATATAGTATGTTACAGTACAACCACTGCATTCCAATGATTCCTGTTATTCTGAAAAATGTTTCTATTTTGAACCTGTACAAAGATGCCAGGCGTTATAAGGGTAAAGGGCCATGGGGAAGGCCACAACTCCCAGAAACATTTCAGTTTGCCTCCCTGTTGCTTAACCAATGTTTAGTATGACTCGTTATCATGGCATGCGCAGTGATATTTTTCCAGCATTAAATTAATTAACTGTAACATTCAGATTGTTATGTTCATTATAGTGCAGCTGTTAGTTAATTGTTTGGAGGTGGCTTAGTGTGGTGAGCATAGTATATTTTGTCTCTGTGGGACCGATGGCCATTTGTTGGGGGTGAAACATTGTCATGTCTAGACGTTTCCTTTGGGTGGCCTCCAATAGGCTGCCATGTTCAAAGTTCCACTGTGCCAGTTTGAGGAATGATTAGATAAGCTCAAATACTGTATGAATGTTGTACCAAATTTATGGAAGATGTTACCAAAAAAGCAGGGCTTTAACTCTCTTTAGACTGTCTTTGCCAGCACCGGTTGTCTGCTAGATGTAATGTCAGTCTGGAGGGCACACTGTATTATCACTTGTTCTAAAAATACCAATGACATGACTAAAATCCACACCCCTAGGGCTTGTATGGGACCAATATAGCCCATACAAGCTTCAATGTAGCGCTGGGGGCACTAAGTATATCACCTTTTTGTCACCAAGCCTAGCCAGGACTTTAAATAGCCCTGGCTGTATTGAACTTGAGACATTATGTAAGAGGATCGAGAGTCGGTGTCCTGGATGCACGTGGGGCCTCTGTTTCCCCAGTCTGTCTGAGCAAGCTAAAGCTGTACTCTGTGCTATGTTTGCACATTTATCCATTAGCTATTTCTTAGATATATTTTTTATGCTATTCTTTCAACAATTGCCACCCCCCCCCCCCCACATGGGTGATTACGAGGAAATTAAGCACCTGGTAGTTTTCAAGCAAGGCCTATTTTTGGAAAACCCTGAGTCACTCCAGCAGTCATGTTCTGTTGGGTTAGAGTTGAAGATGGAATTTGTAGCATGAGGACATGACATACTTCAGGTCTTTTATACAACCCCAATTCCAAAAAATTTGGGACAGTTATTTAAAAATTCAGTACACCCTGTACTATATTGAAAAAGCATTATTAACACATTATGTGATGTTTTACTTTGTGAATTTTATTTATTTATGAAAAAATACACATTTCAAATCTAATAACTGCAACAAAAAAGTTTTTCTCCCAAATTAAATTTTTTCCATTTAAATTTTGCGACTTACTTTTTTCAGTAAAAATTTTTGGGGATTTTGTTTTTTACCCTTTTACTGTTGTTTTAGTTGTAAAAAGAGCGCTTTTAATGTTATTGATTAAAATTTACACAAATTAAATAGGAATGACCTTAGGCTAAATGTATTGAGGTAACAAACATCACATTTACTAACTACTTTTCAGGACAAATACTGCATGATGCAACATAACACTGCAATCTAACAACTAAATATTAATGGTTATGAGCTTTAAACTCTCCAGCTAAATAAATTATATTAGTTTATATAAGTTTAGATAAAAGTGCTCCAATAGCTTTTTCTTTCAACTAAAAAGATTTCCCCAACGAAAGCAGAGCCGTGGTGAGCCGCTTCGCCATGCTTTCATTGTTTTGAAGGGGGAGCTGAAAAGACAGGAGGGGCTGTGTCACCAAGATTTGCTTCCCCCGCCCTGCGTTTTCCTCAGACATGTTTTTCTCTCACACTAAATAATTTTTTCATTCCAAATATATAAAATTTGGCGAATATCCGCGTTAACACTAGATTCCGGGTTAATTTAGCCAATTCTGTGATTTCCTCCATGATTCCGGAAATTATAGGCCCCTACTCATGCCACAAAAGTTAGGACAGTCAACTTTTTACCACTGTCTAACATCACCTTTTCTTTTCATAACACATGTTAAGCGTTTGGGCAGTGAAGACACCAGTTGGTTAAGTTAAGCATGCAAAATCTTCCCCCCATTCATCCATCATGCATGTCCTCATCTGCACAGTGCCAAGGTAAAATGAACGCAATGGAAACACTGCCCTGACGTCCCATACCCGTGAAGGCAACACAGAGCTGTACCACAAGAAGCTGACTGAAACGGTGAAGAGAAGAAGAGTTACGATACATACACCGTCTCCTCCAGTCGCAGTGCTGTGAACTGGCAGGTTTTAATGTTGCAGACCAGAGTTTTTGGAAGTACCGGTAGTTAACTTTAAACTTGTATTTTTGTGAATCTTTGTTGTAAACTTGCTTTAAAACAAACACCCTCCCAAGGGCACCTCTATGCCCCCCTTTCCAAAATATTGATTTCAGCACCCACCGTCATCCTTCTAGCACTGCCCCCTTCTAGCATTTAGCACTGCCCCCATTGAGAAACACTGGTGTAACATGTTACAGTGTTCAGTGTTAACGTTTTTCTATGGTCAGACTACAGGCCTACGATCCATTGTTTTCCTTATGAAAAAGTTTAATTTGTGTAGGCAAAGACATGGCAGACATCACTCTTTGCTCAATAATCAATTCAGGTAGCCTGGTGTACACTCTAAAAACAAATGGTGCTAAATAGCACTAAAAGTGGTTCATTGGCTTGTAATCATAGGGGAGCCACTTTAAGTGCTATATAGCACCTATCTTTAAAAATGGTGCTATGTAGTACCACAAGAGGTGCCATATAGCACCTTAACCACCCCAAAGAACCACTGAAGAACCAAACTGGGCTTAACAGGTTCTTTAAATGGTAGTGGTGCTATATAGCACCATAACCACCACAAAGAACCCCTGAAGAACCGCTGAAGAACCATTTATTTTTAGAGTGTACTTGCCTAATACGCTTTAACACATGAACTGACATGTCTTTACTATTATTACTGTAAAAAATGTGTGCATGGGCCAATACAGAATGTCCCACAGATGTCCCACCCAATGTGTGACTGTCTATTTCGCCCATGCATGAAGTGGTTTTCAAAGGTTGGTGTCGAATTTTTTATAAACAGAATGAGAAACAAGGTTCTCCTCCAGTTTTGGTGGCTCTATTTCCGAAAGCGATTTCTCAGGGACAGATGAGGGAAACATGGACAGTTAATCATTCAACTCTGTACACAAAAAAGATAAGTGACAAACTCATTTGCCCCAAGCTTACACACTAACCAGCCAAGTCATAGTTTGACAAAAAAGCTAATGCTGGTTGTCAGTGAAGTCCACATGGCTGTCCACTCTAAACACATCACATTCGTAGATCTAGTTCTTGAGTACCCCCAACACTACACACGTTTGTTGACAAGCACAGCTTTGTCAGGTGCTGCAACAAAAATATTAGGGGCACTTGAGGACAAGAGTTGGGAAATATTGTATGAATGCCTGCTCATTCTTTCAAGTGTATATATACTAATTCATAGTAGTTTCTTTATAAGCATGTATTAGCCATTACAAGGTCTTATTTCATGTCTGTTGATGCACCAGTGCCAATGAAAGGCCATAGAGCAGTCTACAGGCACCATGTTTTGAGGGTGAACTTGTTAACCATTAGTGTCTTCATGGCAGACTGTATAGGACCCCTGGGACTGGATCAAGCTTGAGCATGGGGCTTACATGGGGAAATGCTTCATAATCCGGGCTGGCCTCATGGTTCCCTGTCTGGGCACAGGCTGCTAGTGAAATTAGCTTTTTTTCTGACTTTGGAACATTTACATTTGAATACTTAAGTCTTAGTGTTTAGGTAGTACATGCATTTCCATACTTTCACTCTTTTTCACACTGACTTCTTTCTCACTGCCTTTGGTGTGATGTTTATGATTATCATGGAGATCTTATTAATTTAAAAAAGGACATGGCTTAGCATTGACCACGAAGTCTCATGTTAGAATTTTAAGTATTGAGTTTTGTCCTTGACCTTGAATGTTTGTTTTTGTTCATCCACCGTGTTTTGATTAATCTTGCTCCCACACATTTTAGCCTACATGTACAGTAGGGAGTGTAATTGTACTAGCCCAATGTCTTGGCAAAATAGATTGTTTTCCTACAATCGTACACATTTTGACCGCACTTTTTTTATTTCTTTACTTTATGGTGATACCATTAGCGATAAACTAGCAGGGAGATAGGGACTATTGTTTTTTACTTCCCTTTAAGCCAGGGAAACTGTTGCTTCCATACCACAAGTTCCTACCTGGATCCAAGATACTAGATATAACAAAAGAGATGCTTGTGTATTAGCCCTAACATTGGGGTTTGGGTACAGAGTGCAGAGTACTTACTACCCGATTTTGATTCATGCATAGTTTGGGGGCAGCAACACTGAAAGCCTGGCCCCCCATGGTACAGGGGGCAAGGCCATGTAGGGCCTTATACTGTAGGTGAGGAGCAGGATCTAGTAGTTGATTTAAGACATGACAGGAAGCCAGTGAATGTGGTACAGTGTGGGTGTGATGTGTTCCCAGGGTTTGGTGTGTGTGAGAATCCTGGAAGCAGAGCCCTATCCAGGGCTTGTGCCTGACACCCCAGATAAGACTCCATTTGATGTAGGGCTCAAAATGAGAGAGTGGGGTCTAGGATGATACCCAGATTTCTGACCTCAGAGGATGGGCAGATGGAGCAGCCATCAACAGATCACAAGATCCACCACTCTCTTAAAGAGTCCTAGGAGCCTCCAGTATGATGTCTGTTTTATTGATGTTGAGTTTGAGTTGATTTGCAGTCATCCAGTTTTTGAGACACTTGATTAGTGATTGGGAGAGAGGAGTTGGGTTTGGAATGAATGTACCGTATATCTGTGTGTCATCAGCATATGAGTGGAAGAGTATTGACACCTGTATTATTTATCTGTTTATTTTTACCCATATAGTTCCCCTCTTAACTTTGTGATGTCCAATTTGCCTTGCCTCATGGAAACAACTCAGATAACAAATCATAGTGGATGTGGAATAGTTGAAGATCCAGATGTTTCCACCAAAAACATCTTATCAATCCTTCAATTTTAATCATGCTGCTTGCTTTGCCTGTACCGGTATATGTTTGCTTGTACAAACTGAGGAGAAAGCATTCCCCGGCTGACAACAAAAATTGAGCTTGCGGGCGCCCAACCTAACACATGGACTTGCTAGAAACCTGCACAACCTTCGCCCGTCCAACTCAGTTGCTGTGCTAAATAGCGCTGCCCTATGATGAACCCCTGGCCGTTGTCGGGATGGGTTGACCAATATTTGAACTCCTGGCCACAAGGATGAAGCTGGATCCTTTTCTAACTAAGATCAACCTGTGACGTGTAAAATAAAAGGCTGTCCTTTGAAAATCATCCACTCTAAGGTTATTTACATTTCTACATCATTTTCAGAAAGTGTAATTGTTCCATTTATATGGTAATGTACAGGAGAAATGTATTAAATTAGGCATCCGCATCATTTGTAAATGTTTACTTTTTTGTTTTTACATTTTGTTTGGGACAGTATACAAAAGATATGGACCATTCAACAAACACTATGTCGTCTGCTCTCCCTTTCATGCTACCAGCTCAAAGCAGCTTAAGACAGGAAGGTTGTGGTAGGGATCTTCGGTTGACATGGAGACGGTGCCGCGTCATGTATGTCCCCAGAGGGGCAGCCTGATAGCCGCTGTGAGGCTGATAGTACACGACGGGCGCTCCTATCAGAACTGCTGGCACTCATCTAAATCCCAGATTAAATGTCCCCGCCTCTCTCTCCGAACCACAACGGCAGCACTCCTCCAAGTCCCCCCCTCCTTGTATAGCCGCGCCGAGGCTGGATTACTAAACTCTGAGGCAGCTGAACCTGGGGCTCTGACCACAATGGTGAGGTAAGAAAATAAAAATACATCTCATTTACTTGCTGACGTTCATCATTTATTTCTTCCAACCACTTGCATTGGGTCCTTTTGGTGATAGCTGCTGTTGTATTGCTAGTGCATTTGCCTGAGGTTTCATTGGTTCATAATACATTGGACTGAGGCTTCATTGGTTCATAGTTCATTGGACTGAGGCTTCATTGGTTCATAGTTCATTGGACTGAGGCTTCATTGGTTCATAGTTCATTGGGCTGAGGCTTCATTGGTTCATAGTTCATTGGACTGAGCCTGCATTGGTTCATAGTTCATTGGACTGAGCCTGCATTGGTTCATAGTTCATTGGACTGAGCCTGCATTGGTTCATAGTTCATTGGACTGAGGCTGCATTGGTTCATAGTTCATTGGACTGAGGCTGCATTGGTTCATAGTTCAAGCTCTTGTGTGCATTTTAGGAGCATCTGGCTGAAGTATGTAGTGCTGGGTGGGTTTGCTTGTTTGTGAAGCTGTGGTGTTCTAGCTTTTTTAGGGGATTGACTACACTGAACATTTAGGTGTTGGGGGATAGCTCTGGGCAGGCCTGGCCAGGGAGAGAGGGCAGGAGTAGGGCAGTACATGGTGTGCAGTTCTTTGTTCTATTTATGGGTCAGAGGTAAAACAGGGGTGATCTCTGGTCTGAACTTGCTTAGGAGGCAGTCAAGTGTGTGGGTGTGTTTGTGTGTTTTGAATGGGGATTCCAGACTACAGCCCAAAAGCAGAACATCAGACTCATGGCTCTCTCTGCCCTTAGACCTGTGATGGGCACAAAGCTACTGGAGGTTTAACCATCTGTCACAAAACAAACAACATAACAACCTCAGAATATTGTTTCACGTGTTCAAATTGAATATCTTCCATAGCTGTTCTATAATTGCAGAAAAGATGCTAGTAATATAGTAATGTTGGTTATTTTACAATGCCTAGTTCACAGGACCAAACAGTGTCTGTTTCATGCTGTGAATGGGTTAAAATACTACTTGGACTGATTGGGCAATCATTGTTTCATCAATTAACAAGTGACAGCAGTGCTGAGCTGATTTAACCAGCTGCTTGTTTAGGGTCACTATAGTAACACATGGAATAATTTTTCTGAATGGTAGAGAAATGTTGTTTCATGGCCTAGTAAAACATTTCTGATAACTATATGAAGTCTAATCTGCACTCCGGTCATTAACGCTAATGGGCATTAACGCTCACAGGACTTCAGCCAACACGCAAGTAGTGTTCTCTGCTGTATTCAATATGGCAGCAACCCATTATGTCTATAGAATGCTGCACAAAGTCATAGTGAAAGTCAGAATGTTTGGTAGGGCTGGGTGATATGGCCCAAAATGAATATCTCAATATTCTGTAGCTTCTAACGACTTCCATAGCCGGCCCACCTATAGGCAAGAACCTTTTGCCTGGCAACACTATATCACGCCGGCAACACTATATCATGACAGCAACACAAACTCGGATTTGTCTTTTCAAAATAATATCGCTAGTTTTAATTTGTTGCAATCATTGGGAATTCATTATAAAGCTAGTGAATTGTAACCAAATGCAGTTGTATTGTTTATAAAGAAACGGTAAGAGTATGTGAAAGCAAAAAAAACATGTAACATGTTTTTAATAACTTTTCAATAAAACATTACCAAATACATTGTACACACAATTTGTTTGAAAATTTTGTCAGTCTTATGTGAAAACATAGGACAGAACCTCGGAATCAGGTAAACAAACAGGCGGAGGGGTTTGCATTATGATTAACTCTCGTTGGGGTTCGGATGCCGCAGTTATTTCAACACACTGCTCGCCGGACCTGGAGCTACTTACTGTAAACATACGTCCCTTCTATCTTCCCTGGGTGTTTACTTCCGCTATAATCACAGCAGTCTACATACCCCCGCAGGCAGATAAGGCGCGCGCGCTTGAGGAAATATATGGAATAATAAGTGGCCTGGAGGACGCTCACCCTGAGTCTGTTTTTATTGTTGTTGGAGACTTTAACAGGACAAACATGAAAAAAATACTGCCCAAATTTCATCAGCATATTTCTTTTCACACTCAGGGGGATCAGACCCTAGACCACTGTTATTCAACAATCCGTAACAGCTTCAAACCCATCCCCCGCCCTGCCTTTGGAAAGGCAGATCACATCTCCATTCTTCTCCACCCTACCTACAGACAATGTCTTAAACAGGAAAAAACGGTTTTTCGGTCAGTTCAAAAATGGAGTGAGCAATCCATTACTACTCTCCAAGACTGCTTTGAAACCACAGACTGGGAAATGTTCCGTGTTGCAGCGGGTGACAACATTGATGAATACACTGACTCTGTCTTAGCATTCATCACCAAGTGCATAGATGATGTAGTTCCACGGGTCAATGTCAAGACCTTCCCCAACCAAAAGCCCTGGGTTAACGGTAATGTCCGTGCCAAGCTTGTAGCACGGTCCTCTGCCTATAACTCTGGGGACCCGGAGGCTCTGAGGAGGGCCAGATGTGACCTACGGAAGGCCATCAGAGATGCTAAAAGAGACTACAGGGACAAATTGGAGTCCAATTACAACAGCTCCGACCCCAGACGCATGTGGAGTGGACTACGGCAGATAACGGAGTACAAAGGCAGGAAGAGCTGCGACACCCACCCCCCCGCCTCACTCCCCGACGAGCTCAACACCTTCTTCCTACGGTTTGAGGTGGCCAACATCACCCCGGAAAAGTTGGCTGAGAACCCAGACGACTGCACTCTGACCCTGGATGTGGCTGACGTAAGGAGAGCTTTCAAAAGAGTGAACCCGCAGAAGTCTCCAGGGCCAGATGGTATTCCAGGCCGTGTTCTAAGAGGATTCGCCGACCAGCTTGCGGGGGTATTCACCTCCATATTCAACCTCTCCCTAACACAGTCTGCAGTTCCCTCCTGCTTCAAGCAGGCCACCATTATCCCAGTTCCAAAAAAAAATTAAATCACCTGCCTAAATGACTACCGCCCAGTAGCACTAACCTCAATCATCATGAAGTGCTTCGAGCAGCTGGTCAAAACTCATATCTGCGCCGCCCTTCCGGACACCTTGGACCCCTTAAAATTTGCATACCGCCCCTACAGATCTACAGACGATGCAATCGCACTGACGACACACACCGCCCTCTCACATTTGGAAAAAGTGAACACATACGTGAGGATGCTGTTTATGGACTACAGCTCAGCATTCAACACTATTGTTCCTGCTAAGCTCATTTCCAAGCTCAGGATCCTGGGTTTTAACTCCTCCCTTTGCAACTGGATCCTGCACTTCCTAACAAGAAGACCCCAGATGGTGAGAATGGGCAACCTCACCTCCTCCACAATGACCCTGAGCACCGGAGCCCCACAGGGCTGCGTACTCAGTCCCCTCTTGTACGCTCTATTCACTTTTGATTGTGTGGCCACACACAGTTCCAACACCATCATAAAGTTTGCTGATGATACAACCATCCTAGGTCTCATCTCCAACAACGATGAGACTGCTTACAGAGAAGAGGTAAGAGCCTTGGCTACCTGGTGCCAGAGCAGCAACCTCTCTCTCAACGTCAGCAAGACAAAAGAGATGATAGTGGACTTTAGGAAGCAGCAGAGGGAGGGTCCTGCCCCCATACACATCGATGGAGCCGAAGTCGAGAGAGTTTCAGAGTTCAAGTTCCTCGGTGTGTTCATCAGTGACAACCTCACATGGTCCAGACAGACAATCTCGGCAACAAAAACTGCCCAAAATCGCCTATACTTCCTGAGGAGACTCAAGAAGTTTGGCATGTCTACAGGTGCACAATTGAGAGCATCCTCTCAGGCTGCATTACAGCCTGGTAAGGCAGCTGCTCCACTGCTGATCGTAAGGCCCTTCAGAGGGTGGTGAAGTCAGCGGAGCGCATCATTGGCTGCTGCCTCCCCTCCGTGAAAGGCATCTACCATAAGCGGTGCCTTATGAAAACAAAGAACATTCTCAAAGACCACAGCCACCCAGGCCGTGAACTTTTCTCACTACTGCCGTCTGGTAGACGTTACCGGAGCATCAAGGCACGGACCACCAGACTTAAAAACAGTTTCTTCCCCCAGGCCATTCGGCTGCTCAACAGGGAACACAGACACTGATTGCAAATCGTCTGTTGAGCACTAACACTCTCTGGTCACTTTAGATCTGATGTAGCAGAATTCAAATGCACCTTTAAAAGCAATTTTCCATGCCAAATCTATAATATTTACTACTTCTACTGTTGTACGTTTTCCAGATCACTGCTCAGTACATAGCATTTTATTATTATTATTACTATTGTCATTATTATTTTAAAAATTCTTTATATTGTTGTAGTTCTTTTTTTTAAGCCCACTGCATAGATACGCCGTGCCATGTCAAAAGAATTTCTCTGCATAGGATGATGTATGTTATTTGATGCATATGATAAATAAACAACTTTGACTTTGACTTTTGACTTTAAAAACATGATTGTGCAGGTATGGTGGCCTAGTGGATAGCACTGTGGCCTCACAGCAAGAAGGTTCTGGGTTCGAACCCTGGTCATCCCAGGCCTTTCTGTGTGGAGTTTGCATGTTCTCCCTGTGTCTGCGTTTCCTCACGGTGCTCCGGTTTCCCCCACCATCAAAAAACATGCAGGTTAGCTTTGGGACTACAGATGGAAATTAGCATCTATGCTATAATCTGGCTAATTTACAGTCTGTACAGAAGTGTAGGATTGTTGATCAATGTGCACTGTCCCAAGTAGATAAATAAACAACAAAAAAATAACATTTGAAAAACATTCACTAGAGTGTGTTATCCAACAATAGACTAATTTTAGCAACACATGAACATGGACCCACTACCTATCTATGCAATGAATTAACAATGATTATTGTAATGAATTACAAGTGCTATTATTTTGAAAACAATTATCTGAGTTTGTGTAGGTAATATAGTGTTGCCAGACAAACAGAAGTTTCACAACCATAATGACTGTTGTGGTTAAATTAACGTTCAGATCTAAACACCCAGGTGATTCATGCACTTATCAGTAAGATTTTTTTAATACATTTTTTGCATTAATTAACATGTCACATTACAAAGCCATCACCTCACCCACCTAGGACACTCTGAATTCAGTGTTCCTACTCTGTAAATTCACCTCCAAACGTGTCAAACCATTGAAGTGTAGCAAGAGGGTGTGGACGAGTTTCAAGTGGGAAGAAATCGATGGGAGAATGACGAGACATGTCGTACACATCCAATGGGACCATCCGAAGGGAGCATTTTTAATAATTGTGAATTAAAGCATAATTTAGACCAGGGGTGGGCAATATGGATAAGAAATGACATCTTGAAATTATTTGGCATTTTGATATGGATAAGCTATTTTAAAACCAAACCTCTTTCTTAAACCAATATTATGGAGGTTTTGTTTAATGCAGGATTCTAGATTTCTTACACAGGAAAAAAATTAAACTGCATTAAAATCATGTCTTGGGATCTGAAAACTCAGCTATATTGGTGATGAGTTCTCATTGAAATGAGCAAATTCAAGAATTGAAAGAGTCTGATCCTTCCCAAACCACCTCAATAATTAGAAAACCACATTAAAACAAATCAAAAATTAAAACTGCACAGGCAGAAAGGATTGTTGTTGTATTTGAAACTTCTAGTAAATGACAAATCTACGTTGATGCAGTAGTTGCCATACAGAAAAAGTGGAGGAAGACCAATATGTCCTTGCTAATTTTAATATTATCATAAATCGAATTGGTGTCTAGAGAAGTGGATTTCAAACTTCTCCTCAGGGAAACTTGATCTATTTCTGAGCTAGCACACCTGATTAAACTAATCTGCTAATTATCATGCCCTTGATTAATGAACATGGTTAGATAGTTCAGCAGCTACAGCTAAACTGTGGAACGTCTGGGGTGCCCCAAGGAGAGAATAATAATAATAATAATGCATTCAACTTATATAGCGCTTTTTTTCCAAGGAACTCAAAGCGCTGTTCACAGTGAGGGGGAAAGCCCACCGCATCCACCACCAATGTGTAGCACCCACCTAGGTGATGCACGGCAGCCATTTTGCGCCAGAACGCTCACCACACATCAGCTATCAGGTGGACAGGTGAGTAGTTATATATGCCAATTAGGAAGGAGGGGGATTATTAGGTGGCCATGATAGAAGTGAGAGGCCTGGTTGGGAATTTGGCCATGACACCGGGGTTAACACCCCTACTCTTATGATAAGTGCCATGGGATTTTTAATGACCACAGAGAGTCAGGACACCCGTTTAATGTCCCATCCGAAAGACGGCACCCTACACAGGGCAGATGTCCCCATCACTACCCTGGGGCATTGGGAATGATCTTTAGACCAGAGGAAAGAGTGCCCCACCCGGATTCGTTTATTGAAGCAGAACACAAATAGAAATCTTTAAAACAGATTTTTGGGGAGCTTCTTTTAAAACGTGATGTATGTTTTGAATAAAATAATATTTATGTTATGATCAGATTGAGTAATGTACAGTAGAAACTGGCGTCATATAGCATTTTAAATGGTCTAGCACCACTCTCCGTCTGTAATAGTCCATTTTATGTTAACTAAATGTACCATATATTGCCCCCAGTAAGATTGCTGACAAATTAGAGCAACTTCTGTACCATTAAACCCTAGTGTACATACTGACTAGAATAGACAGAAAGAAAGGTTTTGGTGATCTCCTTACTGACTTTTTTCTTATATTACAACATAATGTTTCCATGTTCATAGATGTGTGGGCATTGAAAAAAATGACATCCTTCATAGGAATAAATGTGTCAGTTTCTGTCTGTTTTATTCCATTTGTACTACTTTGTTTATGTTTGTATTGAGGTCATGGCAAAGTGAAGAATGCGGTTATGCACAGGAAAGTGTTGGTGTGTTGCTCATTTCTGCAATGACAATAGGATACGTAGTTATTGAAGCGTTGTACATAGATCTAGAAATCTAAAAAGTGTTGTTAGAAATGTAATGTGCAAATTCAGTGCTCAACATTATAAAATACATTAATAATAAAGACAAAATAAATTTAAAAAAACGTTGCTGTCTTAGGCCTAATTTTACTATTACAGGACTACAAGGTAGTATACCAGTAATATTTATGAACTTTCTTTCATTTCCCGATGACTGACAAGTCTTTTACCTGGTGGGTCATGTATATGACTATTCTACAGTCGGACATGTGTTCATGTGCCAATACAGACAATACAATTCACCTATAAAACTTATGCTTAGTAATTGCTCTCAGTAAAAAAAATCCCTTTTACAATAATTGTGATGATTTTAGTTGTTATTTATGAAGATACTACTCATATCGTCCAACATAGATGATCATTGTCTGTTTCTGTACCGTACAATGAAAGCATACTGTAGCATGGCTGTAACTCAATGTACTGCTTTTTTAAGAGAACTGTTTCAGCTGGGACACATTTTTCAAAGTGTGATTAATCACCATTTACAGCAGAATTTTCTACCACAACCTCCCCCAAGAAGATCTACTCTGGCAATCATCTTTTCATCGCTATATATTCCAATCCATTGTTATTTTCACAGCATGGGCCTTTGATGATGTCGGAGAAAGCCATGTTCAATCCCCCCCAGCCATGTATTAGTGTCTAATCCCTTGGTGAATGCCAGTAGTAATCGGTTACAATTTGGTGCTGATGTCTGTAAAGTTCCTCAGTAATCTCCTAGGCTTGGAATGAGAAAAAGTGTGGTACCGGGGTGGATAACAGGGTCAGGTGCAATCTGGGCCAATGTCAGTCCGCAGATGTCTGCAGCTTCACGTGGCTTTGGCTGTTCCCTCAGATCCACTACTGTCTATCGGCGTCATCTCTCTATTTCTGTCTGACCATCTCTCTTTCTCACGTGAATCTGCTTTGTGAATTACAAGCTTTCACTAAAGCCTGATTCATCCTGATTTTGGTGTCATTCCTCCCGAGTGAAGGCACAGGACTACGACCCACCATCCCAAACACGGGCTTTACTTGTTTGAAGTTGTAGGGACTTTATTGATTTAGATGTTTGCCCAGTCATTGAGCTCAAGCTCCCCGCGAGTACAGTTAAATTGGATCCACAGTTTTGCCATCAATCAGAAATATGAAAGACTGTGTGTTTCCCGGCTACTTGAAGGCTGTACGGAAGTCCCACAAGGCTTGTAAGTAGATCTAGCATTCACATGCCCGTTGATATACTTCTCATTATAATATGGTCATTGTGTACTGTAGGGGGTTTTGCAGATAATATTCAAATGAAAATAACCAAATCCTAATGTGCCAGGGCATAGAGACTCGACCTGCAAAGATTGTATATTACGTTTTTTTATTTTTTATAGTAATAATTAGTACAATTATAAGTTGTGGGGGGTTTAATAAGAGAAGAGTATGACGCACAGGCTGAGAGAAAGGTATGTATGGAGAGAGAGAGGAAGGTCCCAGACAGTGGCTGAGCCAGGGAATCGCACCGCTGTTGCCAGGGCACATGGGGTCCAGAGTTGGGAGCTTACACCAACTCTGGAATGACTAATATCTCTTTTTTTTAATTTAAAATTTGTTTTGTATCAGGAATCTCAAAATTAAAGCCTGCTGGTCTTGAAATAATAACAGTTATTTCTGATCAATTCTATTATGATTATGTATTTATTTTATTTAACTGGGAATATCAATTAAAAACAGATGATTAATTATAAAGTTTGCCTATGAGACAAAGGGCATCTTGGGAGAACTATAAAACATGCATCTTTATGTTAGTGTGTGTGTTCAGGCAGTCATGGACAGTATGTGGGAAGTAAAACATGTTCTGTTACATTTGGCAACCCTTCATGTATTATCCTTATTGTTATCCTTATTTGCCCTTTGAACTCCTCTGGTGACACCATATCCTAGAGATTTAGGCCAGCTTGTATTCAAATCCAGAATACGTGGAGTAATAAAATAACTTTTGTCATTATCGTTTCTTGTTATCTTATAAAATCTTATAAAAAAATATGAAAATATATAAATTTTCATTTTAAACAGAAAGGGAGGATAAATAAATGAAAAAATGGTTTCCTAAAATGGTCTTATAAATAAGCATGTACAATATTAAGCCTGCACGTTGGAAAACAATGTTCACGCAACTGCAAATTATATATATATATAATTCACAAATCATTTCAGAGCGTGGGCAGTAATGTCAAGACGTCATTAGTCAACATTATCAAATACCTTTGACGTGTAAATAAATTGGGCCCATGAATGGCGAAGTTGTCAAAAATTTTTTTGCAGTTAGCTGCAATATTTGGACGCAGGTGTCCCATGAAGGGTGGTACAATTGACCTGCAGCGTCCGGGGGTTTGTTCATGCTATAGTGGGCCCCTGTGAACTCAATGAATGTAGGAGTCTGGAGACCCTTTTACTCTAAAACAACTACTCTCCCATTTAAAAAATCTCTGTTCTTGCCAATGTCTTCAAACTGAGCAAATTTATTTGTTTTCATGAAGCTTTAGCAATGTCCTGAGCAAGTTCAAATACGTTTCGAAAAAAAGCACAGCTCTACTTTGGCTACTAAAATGTTACTATTGATACATTGGAAGCACAAAATATTCTAAAAAGCTTTTTAATTTTTTTGATTTGTCTAAGAACTTTTACCAAATGGACCATAAGATATTAATGTATATTGCTTGAGACATTTTTGTTTTCACTGTTTATGTCATTTGTGTGTGTGAATGCATTGCTGATGCTTAGATATATCTACATTGCCCTCTTAAAATATTGGGACAGTGAAGGATTTTTTTTATTTTATGCAGTTAACTCCTAATCTCCCATGAGCAGAGTCTGTATTATATATGGTAGTCTGCCGGCAGTGCTTCAAATATGTGAAATAATGATGTGTGTTTGTTTTTATCACTGGTTATTTGGTCAACTCACAATTAGGCGAATGAGGTTCTTAAACATGAAGACAGGTATTAAAATTAGGTTTTGTACTGTTCAAAGCCGGCTGGATATAGCAATTAATTTAGCATAATGTTATGGACACAAGTTAATTCTGTGTTTTTTCGGAGATTAACTTGTATATAAACAATTATAATAATTTGACAGATGTTACTGGTAGGTGCTGTGCACTGAAAAAAATAGAGTTGCGTTGTCAGATTTACTTTAAATATTATGTGTGATTTACACAAATATATTGTGTCAAGGAGAAACACAATATATTTGTGTAAATCACACACAATATTTTTAAGTAAACCTGACAGCGCAACTCTCAATTTTTTGTGTGTTACTTATCAAAATTTGTGAGGGAATAAGATTGATTTATTATTAGATTATGATTTTATAATCAACTATTGCAACCAAATACTTGATGTGTGCGTAATGTTTCTCAATTCTGGAAGTGCTTTTTAACCTAGCACTTTATACCAGATTCCATTTGAAGTTTAAGCATAAACTTCAGTAATGGGCTAGAACAAAACTATATATGCCGGATAATTCTCCATGGGTTGATTAAGAAATATTGGTTCTGGAGCAGTGACTAATTTCACTCTTTCACGGCTGTACCAGGTGGTTCCACCCCAACATCACCGGCATCGAGGCAGAGCAGCTTCTCTTAACACGGGGTGTCCATGGCAGTTTCCTAGCCCGGCCGAGCAAGAGCAACCCAGGGGATTTTACTCTCTCTGTCAGGTAAGGGCCTGAATGTTTTCCAGAGGATTTGGTTCCAAGAACATTATCTAAGAATTATTTAATTCAAATTTAATTTAGGACCCTTTGTGAATGTTCTGTGTTAGCATGCTTTTTATCAGCAGGATAACAGTTTTTACAAAAGGATATGTGTCAGTTCAGCTAATGTGCAGTCTTATGACTTGTGGGTAGAAACTGTGCTTCAGCTTCAACCGGTTACAATGTGGCAGTTAGCTGTTTGGGTGATTGTGGTTTTTGATAATACCCTGGGCCTTTCTCTGGTACCTTTTGAAGAGCTACTGGATGGTTGTGTGTTTGGTCCCTGTGATGAACTAGGCCGACCGCACTCCTCACTGTACTTCTCTGCGTTCCCACTCCTTGTTGTTCTCGTACCAGGCAGTGATGCAGCCAGTCTGGTGCTCTCAATTGTACAGCAGTAGAACGTAGTGAGGATCTTAGGGCTCATATTACTGCGTCCCAGCCTCTTGAGTGGGAAGAGGCATGGCCATGTTTTCTTCACAATTCGGTCTGTGTGTGGATCAAGTAGAACAGCTTGATTCAACCTGTATTTCAATGTTCTATCTGGCCTATATCTTTTAGTGATGTTTTCTTGCCTGAATAGCCCAGTTTCATTGGCAAAAATAATCCCCACCTAGTGTCTGGATAAATAGCAACACAATGTAAAATATCAAATTATATTTTAAAATATATATGATATATGAATCCAATCAGATAAACTATAAATATTTGATCCTGATGGAGTGGATAAAAATGTCGGAACCACTGAAGTAAAATATCAATTTCTTAACTTCTTTTGGTAGCATAATTATTATATTGACTACTGTATGCACACACCATACTGTTCCCACAAACACACACGTTTTTACATAACATGCACACGTCTACTGTCACCCACACCACACTCATAAAATACTCTATGTTGCTGCCAGATTATCATATTTCTGTTGCAACACATTCTTACATGTATGTGTGTGTATAGACACTTTAATTACGTCATAGCCCCACGTCAGCTTAATTCCATTTCTTTTTAGTCCTTTTTATACATTTACAGTTTTATTTTCATTATTGTGTATATATTTACTGTGTTAATATTTTCTAGCATTTAACTGTTGTTAACATGCATGTAACATAAAACTGGATCTAATTTGGTTTGTCGTTGAAACAGTAAAGTAATGAACTTCAACATCATAATAAATACATTTTGTTAAATATCAACTGTGAATTTCATAGTCAATGTGAGCCTAAGAGGAACAGAACTATTTTATTCATAGAGACTCAGACCAAATATACAGTACATAATATAAACTCAATGTACAAAGTTGTATGTATGTACAGTAAATATGTCTTCAACTTGGGAGCTAAATATAAAAGGGAGTTGTGGTAAACAGCGGGGCTCTCTGTGACTTCCTGATGCTAGAGCAGTGTGGCTGTGCCTTGGCAACGGAAGCTTTTAAGAGGCTCATCAGTCGGACAAGCGCCTGGAAAAGGTCCAGAACCCTGCCTGCAGCAGTTGACTTTGCTAGCGAGCAAGATTGTGAGGGGGAGAGGAAGGAGAGGGTGTGTGTGTGAGATGGAAAAGGGGGTAAAGATCTATAGAGAGAGAGGTTGTTAGGCTGGCAGCAGTAATGGTGGAGTGTCAGGCCAGGCAGTATGTCTTCATAAGGTTATGGCCAGATGCCCATGTCAGCCTGCTGCTGCCTGTGGCTTTGTGGTGACTGAGGGGTCCCTAACTGCCTGTGAGTGTGTTCACCAGGGCACATGAACGTGTGTGTGTTTGTTGTTCAGACCGCAGCCTCATCAGGGCCGTACTGTCAGTTGGGCATGAACTGACCACCACCCCAGAGAGGTTAGCATTGTTTAGTGGTGAGGGGAGTTTGAATAGTTACCTAAACAGGGGCGTCACCAGACCCGGGCTTTCAAGGCTCTAGCCCCGGATGCTTTTTGGCCAGCCCCACCTGTTTTGCAAGCTGAGATTACCCAGCTGAGATACTCGCGCATACGGTGCATGCTTTGATGTGTAAGATATCAGCGGGGCTCACCGAAGCTTGTTTTAGATGATAGATGAGGTAAGGTCCAGCTCGCTTTGGTCTGGTTTAATGGATGGACCGCAGGGATACCTTATCTCAGTTAGCCTGCTTATCGTGTCCTCAGCCCTTTGGCAAGGCTAAAGGGCTGTTAATTTTAGTGTTTTCTATCTGGAGTAATATCGAGTAAGGTATTTTATGTGATATATTTAAGATATTATAAAAGTTTGAGAACCTAAAATATGTAATGCTGTATTTCGTGTTACTATAGATGTCATTGTCAGAACAAAGAGTGTTGATGTGAGTTTTTATGGAACAAATGCTACAACTTATTTTGTTCACATGGGTGGTGTAAGCTCATGTTTAATGTGTTGTTCTACATTATCTGTAGCACTATTGACTTAACCCAGAGGGAAGAGAGGTTTATAGAGAGCATTAACTGGGACTGTGGATGGATTTTCCTTCTGTATTGTGTCATATGCCATTGCCTACATTCACTTAGAAAAAATGTTCCATCACATGCCCATTGCAGGCACTTTCTGCGGTGGACAGGGCCAGCATGGGCACCCTGACTGGTCTGCAGCTACACAGCCCCATACGCTACGAACTGCGATGCACTGTGTGTTCTGACACCTTTCTATCAGAACCAGCATTACCTTTTTCAGCAGTTTTAGCTACAGTAGCTTGTCTTTTGGATTGGAACACATGTGCATCAATGAGCCTTTGCTGCCCGTGACCCTGTTGCCGGTTCACTGCTTTTCTTTCCTTGGACCACTTTTGATAAGTACTGACCACTGCAGACCAGGACCAACCTACAAGAGCTGCAGTTGTGGAGATGCTCTGACCCAGTCATCTAGCCATCACAATTTGTCCCTTGTCAAAGTTGCTCAAATCCTTATGCTTCCCCATTTTTCCTGCTTTTAACACATCAACTTTGAGGACAAAATGTTCACTTGCTGGGTCCACATGGCATAGTAGGATAAGTTGCTGCATTGCACAACAGTCTATGTCATGATAGTCACCGGTTTGAGCCTGATTATGGGTTATCTGCCCAGAATTTGGGTTAGATAAGTCAGATATCTATCCTGCCACGTTGCTCTCCAGCGACTCCTTGTGTGCAGATCGGGCACCTGTCAATTATATCGCAGAAGTATAGTTGGTGAACGTAATCATCACTTGCAAGATCTGACTAAAGGCTTCCATGCTGGATGAGCAGTGCAAAAAGTATTGGCGGCTAGTTTCGTTATTTTACCAGGCAAGTTGACTGAGAACATTTTCTCATTTGCAGCAACGGCCTGGGGGAAGGGAGGGAGAGTAGTGGGAGAGGGAAATGGATGAGCCAATTGAGAGATAGGGATGATTAGGTTGCCATGATAGTATGAGGGCCAGATTGGAAATTTGTCCAGGACACCGGGGTTAACACCCCTACTCTTACGAATAGTGCCATGGGATCTTTAGTGACCACAGAGAGTCAGGACACCCGTTTTAACGTCTCATCCGAAAGACGTCACCCTACGCAGAGCAGATGTCCCCATCACTGCCCTGGGGCATTGGGAATGATCTTTAGACGAGAGTGAAGAGTGCCCCCTACTGGCTCTCCAACACCACTTCCAGCAGCACTGGTCTCCCATCCAGGGACTAACCAGGCCCGACCCTGCTTATCTTTATAAGCAAACCAGCAGTGCAATACAGGGCTCTATGCTGAGGCTAGGGCAACATGTGGTTGAATGAGCCATGTGCACCTCCTTCGCCATCCCACAGATTTGTGCGGGGAGTTGCGGAGCTGTCAACAAGGCAGGATTAGAGGAAATTGGGGGACATAAAACAAAAAAACTACCACTTCAGGAAATAGGTATTTTCTTTTAAGTATTATTTAAACAAACAAGCTGACTAAGATAGATATATATATTTTTTTTCTCCCCTCCCAAATCCCATTGACCCTGCCTTGTCAGCAGCTACGTAACTCCTTGGACAGATCCGGAATGGTGAGGGGTGTGCACGTTCATCCAACCACGTCGCCAAGCCACCAATTATTTTTTTCACACTGCTCATCCAAAACGAAAGCCTTTTGTCAGATAATGTACGGGATGATTATGCTCACCAACTATACTTCCGCGATTGAAATTACAGGCGCCCATTCTGCACACAATGAGTTGTTGGAGATAGAGCCTGACCGATATGTCAGCCGATATTATGCATTTCCCAAACTGTTGGTATCGGCAATTGACCTATCGCCGGCCCCTCCCCCAAAACTGCCATTGTCCAATCACACATCATAGCAACCGTAACAATGTGAGCAGGTCCGACAAAAATTGACTCCAAGCAGGACGGTAAAGCGGTGCGTCAACAGCATTTGTAAATCGGACATTAGATACCCCGAGAGATTGTCTGGAGGAGATGTGTTCTTTCCCTTCCCA